>CAUZXS010000180.1:0-27500 GCA_963585895.1 Sepioteuthis lessoniana
ATATACACAGATACATATATATATATACATATATACACACACATATAATATATATACACACACAGTCACATATATATATATATATATATACAATATACACACACTCACACACATATATATATACAATATACACACACTCACACATATATATATATATATATACATACACAGTCACATATATATATACATATACACACACTCACACATATATATAATATACATACACAGTCACATATATATACATACATATGCACACACTCACACACACATATATATATACATATACCCACACTCACACACACAGATATATACATATACACACAGTCACACACAGATATATACATATACACTCAGTTACACATATATACATATACACACACACTCACATACATATATACATATACACACACTCACACACACATATACATACACTCACACACACACATATATACATATACACACACTCACACACACATATATACATATACACACACTCACACACACACACATATACATATACACACACTTACACACACACATATATATATATATATATATATACATACACATGCATATGTACACGAGCATCATTAAATAAATTTTCCGACTTTTTCTGTATGGGTACTTTTATTTATAGTATATGCATGAAACTCTAGTCCCCTTCGGAGTAATCTCTTTCAGTTTCAATGCATCTGTTGTACCGTTCCAACAACTTCTTGAAGGCCCTATTGAAGTCTTCGCGTGAGCGTGTCAATGACCTTCGTCAAAGCCTTTTTATCTTCTCAATTGTGTCATAATTACAGCCTCCGAGCTTAGGGAAAAAGAAAATGTCCCAGGTAGCAAGGCCCAGACTACATGGAAGGTGAGGAATATGCCCATCTTGGTCCAATCGTTTGTGACAAGGATGGAGTTGGGAAGTGGTGCATTGACCTCATGGAAATGCCACTGACCCGATTTGAATAATGCTGGCCTCTACCCTAGGTATCTCTTCCTGAACTCGCTTAAAACCACAATATAGTAACCCTAACCCTTTGGCCAATAAACTCTGGTCTATTGACTTCCTTACTTCTCCCACACCTCTCTCATCATCCCTCATAGACCTCCTACTTCGTTAATCTCTTATGCCACTCAAAAACTGATGGTCGATTCATCCAAGATGTTCCAAAAGCAGTCTGCAGCATTCCATACGTTTCTGTGGCACTTTTCCAAGTTTAAAACAGAATTATATTGAATATTGTTCTAGAAGAACGTCTAGATTGCATTTTTGAAATTTACTAGCTGTGATAATCAGGCTTTAGTAGGGTGTATTCCAATTGCTGCTGTAGCTGTTCATTTGAACCTGAAATCATAAAAATTAGTCAGTCATCCCATAAAAATGTATAGCAATAACATACTGAATTTTCAAGGGTCTACGACAATTTTAAATGGCTGTACAAAGAAAGTCAGGAAACTTATTGAATGAACCACGTATACACACACAAAATTTAATATTCAACATATATATATATATATATATATATTATAATATATATATATATATTATATAATATATATATTCCCATAAGGACAGGGTACCTGAAGGCTGAGCTCAGAGACACACAAACTTTAAATATTTCCATTTGTCTATAGGATAGAAACATCTTTTCTTAAAAATTTAACATCAACCCAAACAATAATTCTTTAATATTACTACCTGTTTCGGAAGACAAAAATATTTGACATTGTGAAGAATAAGATAATACTATTGCAAGAAGTCCAAATAATTCACATTGAAATGATGAAGGAAGGAGATGAAAAACTTGATAGTTAAAATTCTGAAAGAGTATGCCATTTTTCATTCCATCTTTCTAAGGTAGTTAATTCATAGTATAGGTTATTATAATAGTCCTCTGTAGATTTTTGTTTGGGATTCATACTTTAAAGAAGGTAGGGGACAACCCAGTATGGAATCTGCGCAGATTCTGAGATTGACTTCACAGATTCCAGGAAAAAAAAAAACTATTTTTATTATCAGGGCACCAATATTTTTCCCTCTGATCAAATTATAGAGAATGAATTTAAATCTTAAGGCTCACCAGCTTTTTAATAGTATAAAATACGACTGATTGCACTAATGGTAGAAATGGTAATATTTTAAATGGAATTAGTAGAAGCACAAAGTCTAATAACTTTGACATTTGAATATGTCCGGCTGACACATTTCAGCTAACTGGGACACACAAACCGGGTACAGTAATGACATACTTTTCTTACTAACTGGTGACACATAAAGACTACCATTCCTACTGACGTACGCCCTCTTTCTTAATTGTGAACAATGTAGACCAATGAGTCTAATTGCAACCTTTCTGTAATTCTCCTTCATAGTGGTATGAATCAGTTCAAACCAATGAATGAGAATTTAGGCCTTGGAAAAATCTTTTGCAGAGAATAGAAATGATCAGCTTTTCTGTATCTTTTTGAAAGATATAATATTAACTAGTAAAAGGCTTATTGAGGAATCTAATTACAGGAAATAAACATACAAATCGTGCAACTCTGTAGAACATAAAAATCTAATTCTTAAATGACATTCTCTGCATGTCCCTTATTTCAAAAGTTTAAAATATCTTAAAAATAAAAATAAATAAATACATAAATGAATTAATTAACGGTCATATCTATTCTTAATTTTCATGTTTTTCTGCGTAGGAATAGCTTATAGAAAACAATATACAGTATATATTTTTTTAATTGAAGGTTATCTAGAGAATTCTTTTGCAGATCAGTATAGAATCAACTCTCCACATTCTGAAATAGAGTGGGAGCACAGGATCTCTGCAAAAATGGGAAGTAATCTTGTTTAAATCGAATACTGTATCAATTAAATTATCTTTATTTTAATATTCATTATTAATATATTCAATGTAACAGGAAAAATGTTATTAAAGTTAAGATTTTTCTTAAAGCATTTTTGCAAATTAATAGTGCATGTGTTGATGTGTGTAGGGTCAGCATTTGCACTAATTTCAATCCTTTTCATACAAATTATATAAATAAGGTTGGTTGGTTGGTTGTTTTGTTTTACAGTGTATCAACCCTTTCTGAATTAAATTTCAAACAATTCAATTTAGTATAAGTATAGTTCTTTGTTTACAAGCAGTTAAATGTCAAACAACTCACTACAGTTTAATTCTATTTGACCCATAGATAAGACCCTATCAGGTACTAGCACTCCGGGCCAGAGTAGACCAGGGAGTGATGGCAATAAAGGGGTATCCACATTTTCCAAAGCTCCAGCATTACTGGAACCTAACCATCAGATTATTTAGTGTTATATTCAGGACACTCATTGAAGGAGTCCTACCTATGCAGAGAAGCAGTTTGTATATTCTATGGCCCTAGCCGGCCGGGCAATCTATAAATAAGGTGTGACTCGACATTCAGTTGCCAAAAGTAGTATATATGCAAGTGACTAGGAAAAATGATATAATGGTTTCTGATTTCAAAAACTCTTAGTCTTTGGCTGTAAGGAGGAATTTTCTTTCATTTGATTTCAGTTTCTGTACTTTGCATGACACTGTCTAAAAAAATATGGATAAAGGCATATCATTATTACTAGCCAAAATATTTTCATTTCAAGCTTGAATTCTGAATTCTAGTTGGTTTTGCATAGTTTACAATTGTCCAAATGAAAATTAAACTTTTTCAAAAATCAATTTATTGCTTTATCAACATCTTTCAAGTTGGATTTCAGGTTTAGAAATAAAACATATCCACAAGAACCGAATCCAAGCTTCAAAACTTCTAAATGTGATCGTTATCCATTGAAGTATAAGGTTTTTCTAGATTAAAAAATTCACTTGGGTGAATATTTTTCAAGATTTCAAATGCCGATGTCACTTGTGACATTCAGAACACTATTCCGTAGGTCTACTTCGATATTAGAAAATCTCCAGAAAAGTTTTTTTTTAAAACAAAATTCCACACAAAGATCAATGTTTCATTCAGAAATTGGAAAAAGATGTGAAAGAAAGAAAAACAATAATTACCCTATGTAGACACTCTTACATATATGTACTTCAATACTAACCAATATAGCGAGATGCAGATTTTATTATAAAAAAGGTCAAGGACACTTCTAAACAACAGTCTAGGTCACTGTTAAACATTTAATTGGCATAATTTTAAAAGTTCACATTCTTTTTAGACACAATGAGATTTAGAATGTATAAACACATCTAGAGGACAAACATTAAATGACCTATATATATATATATTACACACACACACATAAAAGAGTTAAATATCAGAAAGTAATTTCAGTAACTTTTTAGTTAATAACTTCAGTTTGAGAAAAGCACTGCTAACTGACCACAATAAAAGCAAATATTTTCTTTCTTGATGGAAGTAATAAAAAGTAAATAGGTCAGAAATTGAACAAGTGTTTTCCTGGAGGGGCAGAAAAGAAAGAGAAAATATCTGAATTAGTCATCTCAGCTTATTTCAATAGGGTGTGGTGTAGCTGTATTGGGTGATAAGGTCTCAGAGGAAAGTACATATTGGACAAGACATATATATATATATATATATATATATATATATATATATATATATATATATATATATATATATATATATATGGCATAATGGTTACAGTGTTTGCCAATGGCCTGCAAAACCAGGGTTCAATCCCAGCTCAAATCATAGCAAAGACTCAAAAAAATTGAAACTGATGCCTCCTTGCTTGAAAATCAGCAATGGATATGGATCAAGGGTAAGTGGAACAATCCAGGGAAAGAAGTAGCATCTTCTCCCAACAACTTGATGTAGCAGCTATTGAAAAGGGAAACTTTGGGTTGCCTTTAACTACAGTTGGCCGACTTATTTAAATATATATAATATATAGTATGTTGGGTGACCTGTAGGCTCCCTTTTCTATATCTACTACATCAAGGTGTAGTGGGGAAGAGCTCTATATATTATATAATCTTGACCAAGAACTTTCATTTACTCTTACAACCAATCTAAAGGGTCCCATTAGACAAAAGATACAGTTTTTGTAAAATTATGACATTTGTTTTGAGTGGTTTGGCCCAGTAATGGAAAAAAAAAAGGAAAAACAACCAAATTAAAGAAAATAAAATGCACACGACACCACAACCTAACATGTGCAAGTAAAATGCACATATTATATGAATGATCATTAATAATGATTTTTACAAACATATCTGAAAGCAAACACATTTAACATCATCATGAATTTAAGCAGTAAAGAGGAACTTTTTGCTGTTTGTCTTCATACCCTGTCCAGTTGTAAAAGCTGCTGGTAGCGCCAGGAGTCGCAATACCACCTTAGTCACCAAAACTGTGGCATCACTCCTAGTTGGTAGCTGATGAGGACAGGGTATTGCATAATTAAAATGAATATATCTCAAGAGATTACCATGACTTTCACTCAAATCAGATGCCCAAACCACATCGTCCTTTGCGCGGGTAAACAAGGGGCGTGTCTGCTAAGGTTGGAGCTCTGCCCCCATTGTTCGAAAACTTAGCTAAAGAACTTGAATACAAACAAAAATTACTTAAATGTAAAAACACTGTATACATAACAACACTTAGTGTTAGAACTTTAAGTAGAATAGGTCAACAACTGGGGCCGACAGTGTCTGTGTTAGAGCATAATATAGATATAGTATGTGTGCAAGAACACAGATGCTATCATAGTGAAGTAGAAATAAAATACCACGATGCTGACAATGGATAGACATTACCTAGGCATCTACATGGAAAAACTCTGTCAATGCCATCATGGGGATTTTGAAATGCAACCCCAGCACAACAATCATCTCCTGCTACAGCCCTACTACGCGAGTGATGACAAGACCTCATCAACTTCTAAAATGAGCTATCCTCCCTTGTTTGAAGCATCCCCAATCACAACATTCTAATCATCGGAGACATGAATGCTCAAATAGGTAAAAACGAAAACAACAAATTCAGCTTACACAACTTGTCAAACAGGAATAGGGAACACCTAACAAATTTCTCACTTGAAAATAGACTAACATGCCTTGATACTAAATTCCACAAAAGGAAGGAACAACTATGGACCTACACTTATGCAAATAATGTTAAAGCACAGATAGATTAAATTCTTATGAATAAGAAATGGATTAATAGTGCATTGAATTGTTTGGCATATTCCTTTTTTGAAGGTGTGGCTTCTGATCACCGAATTACCACAGCAAAGATACATCTGAGCCTATGCAGGAATACAATGCGAACAACTAAAACCACACACTATGACTGGTCTTTGCTTAACTATAGAGATATTAATTATAAATTAGAATAACACAATGAAATAAATTTGATGCTCATCAGGAGATATCCGAAAAACTTACTCTGAATGATATGAGAACTTTCTCAATGCCCATATGGAAGCAACAGCAGAATGTATACCAACCAAATTAAGAGCAAAACATAAGAGTTCTGTGGGAGACATTGGCATGTTAAAAACACTGTATATAACCAGAGCACAATAAAAAGATGGGCAAAAAGCTGCATCCTCCCTTTCCCCCCAGAAAGGTAACTTTAGAATTGCCAAAATCAACCGAGGTATAGCCCTTACTTTCATAGCGGCTAAGATTTATAATGCTCTGCTACTCAACTGCATTGAAACAGAAATTGAGAAAATCTTTAGGAAGAATAAAAGTGGTTTTCGGAGAAGCCAATCCACAACATCACAGATTCTAACAATCCATTGAATCTTAGAAGGTGTTCATACAAAAACCTCAAGGCAACACACTTATTTGTACATTTCTCCAAGGCATTTGAGTCAATACACAGAGGTAAAATGGAGCAAATACTTCTTGCCTATGGTCTCCCCAAAGAAACTGTTGCAGCCATAATGATGCTCTATAAAAACACAAAAGTAAAAGTTTGCTCACCAGAAGGAGACACATACTTTTTTGACATTGTTGCTGGTGTTCTGCAAGGGCATACATTAGCCCCATATCTGTTCATAATCTGCCAAGACTATGTACTTCAAATGTCAATAGATTTAATGAAAGAAAATGATTTTACACTAGATGTCAAGAAGACGACGATACCTCCACAAAATTATTGTCTCAACCAGAATTTGAATCATCTACCAATTCCATTTACACTGCTATTAATCCTTAACCTACCACTCCAATCCTTTAATATAGGTAGGTTGATATTAGTACCATTTTTATTTTCAATATTATAGAAAACTACATTAAAAAATTATGGACACAGACCACAAAGATGACATAGTGGTGTGGCAAATACACCTACCTAAGCTGAATCCCTGCTGCATAGTCTGAATCAAGCAGAAGGTGGCATTAGCTTCCACATGAATGCAGACAATACAGAGTGCATATGTTTTAATCAAAAAACATACATCTCCACACTAAATGGTGGTTCTATGAAACTAGTGTACAAGTTCACCTTCCTCAGAAGCAGGGTCTCATCTACTGAAAATGACATCAATATGTGAGTAGCAAAGGCATAGACTGCTATTGATAGGTTATCGATCATATAGAAGTCAGACTTATCCGATAAAATAAAACGCAATTTCTTCCAAGCAGTGGTTATGTCAATTCTACCACATGGATGCTGACTAAGTGTATGGAGAAAAAGCTAGACAGGAATTGCACAAGAATGCTACAAGCTATATTGAAAAAATCCAGGAAGCAACATCCCACAAAATAGTAGCTGTAAAACCATCTACCTCTGATCTCTAAAAGCATCCAAATAAAGCGAACACTATTGGAGAAGTAAGGACAAACTCATAAGCGATGTTCTCCTATGGAACCCTTCACAGGGACATGCAAGAATTGGACAACCAAGTAGAACTTATCTACAACAGTGTACAGACAGAGGATATATATAAAGTAAAATTGGCAACTGACCCGAAGGCTAGCTTTTCAATAGCTACTACACCAAGGTTCAGGAGAAGGTGCTACTCTTTTCCCTGGATTGCTCCACTTTACTCTTGATCCATACCTTATAATGCTGAGTGTTAAGCAAGGAGGTATCAAGTATCATTTTTTGAGTGTTTGGTAGGCTTGGCCAGGGATTGAATCCCAGCCTCCCGGACTATTGGCTAACACTCTATCCACTAGTATATACATGTAGAAAAAGGTAAAAATGGAAAAAAATATGTTTGGTGGTTCATTTACTGTGCTGACACGTTTTGACCTCAAGGTCTTCTCAGAATAGAAAAAAATATTTTATCAAAATTATTTTTTTTGTATGAAAAATAATAATTGATTCAGTTGGAAGTCTTCTTCAGGGCTAGTATATATATATATATATATATATATATATATATATATATATATATATATATATATACACACACACACTAGGAATCTACACAAGAAATATCAACTCACAAGCGTATCAAGTGGCCTCCAGATAACATACAAACAGAATGGTAAAAATCTATGAAATCATAACAGCCTTCAAAAGTGACATAGAGAGGCAACTGCAGATTTTAATAACCATAATCCCCAGTTACACAAGCAAAAGGTTCGTGTTTTTTAATACAGAAAAGAAATAAACTCTCTACAATAAGAACCATAGGGCCACCAAAATAGAAAAAGGAAGGAGTAAATTGAGATTAAGACGGGAAATAATTGTTCATTGGTCAAATAACATCCTGACCATAAGTATAAAGGACGAATCTCAAAATATTTGTTAGTTGAAGAGGAGCGTATAAAGTGCTGACGATTAACTTTGTTGTATGGATGCAGACTGAGATGTGATAATTTTGGCTGGGTCACTTTAGCGAGGAGGTATGATGTTGAAAAGACCCAACAGCCCCAATGAATTAAAGAACATCACTGATGATGTATCCAAGTGCATCTTAGAGATGTAATTTGCAATATATATATATATATATATATATATATATATATATATATATATATATACATATATATATACATATATATATAAATACTCACACAAGGATTGCCACACAAAACCAACTTTTAAGCAGTGTGACAAATTTCTATTCAGAGTTTTCCTTCTTCTAGACTGGTTGCCATAACAAGATTAAAGAATCCACTCCTCCCAACTATTTACTCATAGCTCGAAAGAGAAAACTTGGATTCATACTTTTCCAAAGAGTATTAGCACTATATGAAATGCAAACATAATCTTCAAAGATTTGAACTAGGATTGTCATATCCATTTCCTATGATGATGACCTTTATATCACATATATACATCAGACACACACACACACACTTCTAAACTGATATCCTAATGAAAAAAGTATTTATTTTTCAATATAATCTTATTTCTTTCAAATATAGGAATCAAACACTATCTACTCTATCTTTATTTCTTTTACAGAGCAATTTTCATTAGCTGTTTTTTTTTCGTGCATTTTGTTAAGATGTTCTTCAAAGAATACTACACTGATTAATATTTTGACTAAACAGAGTTCAAGTAATTTTATTATAATAAATATAAAAACCTGTAAAAAAAAAAAAAAAAAAAGAAAAAAAGAAAAAGCTGGAATAAAAAGAGATAGTTTATACCTTTTTCTTGGGTCATTTGCGTTAAGTAAACATTGTCCCAACCAGAATTTGAATGATCTGCTAATTCCATTTACACTGCTATTAATCCTTAACCTACCACTCCAATCCCTTAATATAGATAGGTTGATATTAGTACCATTTTTATTTTCAATATTATAGAAACTAAAGAAATAAAATACTACATTGCATATGCTACAGTTTAATCAGATATATGTAGAAAGCTGATTAATTAGGTTTGAAAATGGTACATAGAAATAGGGAAAAGAAAGTTTTTTTACCTTTCAAGAAAAAGAAAGAGATCTTCTAGGTGAGTGGTTCCTCACTAAATACGTAAATACAGCAATATTCACCTGAGCAAGTACATAAAATAAAGTCTGAACAAGCAAATGAAGCCATGATGAAAAAAGAAGTAAAAAAAGATCTTCAAGCATCTCATCTCTCTGCTGAGCTAGTGATGTTTATCAAGAAAAATTAACCGAGAAAGAAAATTTACTCTACTAAGACAAAACATTTCTCCAAGATTAGCATTCAATACTTTCCTTGCTATTTTCTTCTTTAATTAGAATCAAAATCTATATTTATATTAAATGGCATGTCATAGCTCTAACTTCCAATAATTCTACTTTGCTAGTCCTTTCAACCAATCTCTTGTTTGGCCTCTACAATGATTCTCATCTTCTCCAGGTTTTCTAAGTTGTTAAGCCTCTTGAAATAGTTATCTTGTTATGTTCTGCAATAGTAGTGGTTTAGATCAAAATATACAAATTGTGATTACAAAGGTTGTACAATAGGTCAAATTTTACCATCCATACATTATCTCACACACACTGATGAGAGCATGACTCATGATTGAGATTATCATAAGAATTCTGTCAATGTTCAAGCTCTAGTAAAAGTCAAGATTTAAAAAATTGATATTCATGGAAGTATGGCAGGCCATTTACACACAAAAAAATTGCCGCAGTACAATTTTCTTAAACTTTTTAGCTATCTCATATATTTGTCTGAAGGCCAAATTAAGGTGAGTTTATAAGTAAACATCTATAATGTTTAAGTTATAATATTTGGGTAATATTTCTTTTAAAACTTGACTAGCAGAATAAACAGTAGCAATGATACCAGAGTAATCAGCATCTGATGAGGGCTTTTTTTGCGACACTGCAGCTGTTTTTGCAGTAGTAAGAGAAAGCTTTTTTCCAAATACCCAGTCAGGAAGGAGACACCTTTTTTTCCTAATAAACACCCAATAAGAACAGACATCTTAAGGAACCACCTTTGTTAAATCTTCATAGATGTGTTTCTTTTTATGCATATCTTAAAAATTTAGCCTTTAGTGTGAATGTAAATATTTCCAATGAATGGAAACAGATTCTTATAGAGAGCATTTGTTCATGTCAATTATAACAACAGCAGAAGATCATTTGCATTTTTTTTTAACAACAAGCCAAAAGAAAAGATTTTCTTATTGCTCTAAGCAACCAGGAAATATGAATATTGAAAAACAGCAATGAATAGAAACATTTAATAAATATAAAAGGCTGAGTCTCAGTAAACTTTGCATTTTGGCACACTGACATTTATGTGTTTACCTGGAACAAGGTATGTTGGTTACTGATTATACAGTAAGTAAAAGGCATTTCATTGCCATATTTTTCAATAGCTCTCAGCATAAAATGACACTTTCAAAGTATATTTAAAACATAAAATTATTATGATAATGTAAATGCTATGAACTGGTTTTAGAACAATAAAAACATTTTCGAAATAAAACCAGTAAATTTTCTGCCATGTTTTACGATGACCTACATAATATGAAATAACATGTGTACCATCTGTGTCATTGACAATGTGATTATTAATTTTACTCAATTCTAAGTTTGAATCATGCCTAATTTCTTCAAAAACTTGTTGAGTATGAAGTAACTGATACCATTTACATCTATGAGTTTCCATGACAACAATCTGAATGAAAAATATAGCAAAATAGCTAAATTTTGTATCAAAATCATGAAATAATTTTGCAAAATTTCCCTGTGAGTGAAATATGGATGAACAAACAAGGTAGTGAGAAATTGAATCAAATTTACATCTTAGATAGTAATAGGAATTTGGTTATATAAGCACATAGCAGTGAAATAACTTTATGCATCTTCTACACATAAATCTAATTGCTTAATTACATTGATGCCTACAGGGGGTCATGTATAAAGATGAGGATTTTCATTCATACTAGTCATAGTAAGGGTTCCTAAAGTTTAATTATAGATTTTAACGATTCCCAGGCTAATCAACTCCTAATTATACTGAAGTAAAAGTACCTTATTTTCATTTCTTTTTAGATGACAACCATTTTTTAAAATAAAAGTTTTAGTTGCTATTAATCAAAAATAACTAAAGACAATTTTACAACAGTAAATAAAAGCACAGATTAAAAATAAAGGGTGTAGTGTTCATACACTCTGCTAAGAAAAAGTACACCTTAGAATCACTACACACACACATACAAGACAACCTATAAACTCATTTGAACAGCAGTTTATAATGATATTCATGCTTCTATTTAGAAAGAAGTGACTGATTCTAATTAGCATCTTATCTCCATTATATGGAGAATTTGGGTGAATGAAAAATAATATTCATTACAGATGGAAACACTACAAAATAATTCAGTTGTAAATTAGATTGGAAATTACTTTATTTGCAAGAACCTTTTTATTTTTTAGAGTAATACACTCTAATAAAAGAAAAACATGAGAGGTGAGTGAGAGAAGTATACTTATGGATTATATATGTATAAATTCTACTCTTTTTAAAAGATTATTGTTGTTCTTTATTTAATTCTGGCAGAGTGACAGTTTTGTTGCATTCAATGCAGGTATATTAATTTATCTATACATACATATTAAGAAATCAATTGCAATAAACATGTGTAAGCACCACCAACAAATGAACTTAGCTAAAATTAATTTTTACCAATTTGATCAACATCATAATCAGATTAGAAATAATAATCCTTAACAAAAAGTGTAGATGGAATTTTTCAGGCTGAATAAGGCACATATAATCTAGGATTAGCATTTGGCAGGTAGAGTAAGTTACTAAAATTAATAAACTCATTATTGTATCAGTTTAGTCCACTCACTCATCCATAATCTCTGTAAAAGATAACCATACTAATTTCAAATAAATTATGGAACAGATGATAAAGTAGGTTCTTAACTATAATATAATAATTATAATAATAATAGTGAAGAGTTTGTTTGTCTGTCCTCTATAATCAGTCAAATGGTTTGGTGTAAAGCTATCAAATTTCCAATGCATCTACATTACTACTATGCAAAAACATTGTCAACATAATGACTTTTAATGTTAGGGTATTAAACACAATAAAGCAACTACCTGAGTTTACAACATCTGCAGCCAAGTAGAATATAAACAACATATGCATACAGGACCATAGATATAACGATAGCTAACTAGATCTAAAGTGCCATTAATCCAGAAACAGATGAACATTTGTGTTGGCATCTACATAGAAAAATTCTGTCAATGCCACCATTGGAGGTGTAGAAATGCTTCTTAGTCTTTGTACTTCAGGGACAAAACTAAGAGCTGCTAATCAACAAGATTTTAGAAGTGGAAAGAACATTTCAAAGATCTGCTCAGAAAATCCTCCTGAAGTCACTGATAAACCTATTGAAAAAATTATTAATGGCCAACTAGGACACTTGATGTAGGACTAAAAAGAATTAAAAGTGGAAATTCTGCCAGCCTTAACAAAATACCAACTAAAATATAAAAGACAAGAAAAATTTGATAACATAATTTTTTGATTACGCAAACAATATCAACAAAATATAAGAAAGAAGTAGACAAGAGGTTGCATCCTCCTCTTTCCCAAGAAAGGCAATCTTGGAATTACAAAGAACTACAGATACATAACTCTTACTGCTATAGAAGCAAAGGTTTATAATGCCTTGCTTCTCAATCCTATCTGACCTGAAAGTGAGAAAATTCTGAGGAAAAATCTGAATGTTTTTTTTTTCAGATATAAATACATATTTTCTCAGATTCTGAGTGTCTAATCATCAGAGAAGTACAAGCAAAATTCTCAAGGTAACACTATTGTAGATTTCTCCAAAGCATTTTATTCCATACACAGCGAAAAGATGGAACAAATGCCATTAGAATATGGTCTTTTAAAAAAAACTGTTACTGCTATAATGATCCTTTGCAAAAAAACATGAAAATAATGGAATGTTTACCCAATGGTGACACCAACCTTTGACATTGTCGCTGGAGTCTTGCAATGAAATACATTAGTGCCATATTTGTTTATTATTTTGCCTAGATTATTTACTTCAAACATCAATAGGTTTAATAAAAGAAAATGGCTTTTATTTTAAAAAAGGCAAGAAACATGATATCCTGCAGAAACAACAAAATGCAGACTATGCAGATGATCTAGTGCTTTTTGTAACTACACCTGCCCAAGCTGATTCACTGTTGCATAGCCTATAGCAAGAGGCATTAGCTTCTATGTAAAGACAAATAAAACAGAGGTCATGTATCTTAAACAAAAAAGAGGCTTTCTCCTCATTGCGGGCAGCCTTAGAAGTCACTAGATCAATTCATATACCCCAGCAGCAACATTTCATCTACTGAAAGTGATGTCAAAATACGCATAGTGAAGGTAGAGACTGCTATTAACAGGTTACCAATTATATAGAAATCTGATTTCTCTGATAAAATAAAATGGGAACTCTGTGTCAGCACTACAGGATGAATGTCCCAATTGGATACTAATGAAACACATGAAGAAAAAGGTAGATGGGAACTATACAAGAATGCTAGGTACTGTTTTGAACAAATCGTGGAAGCCACACCCCACAAAGCAGTAGTTTTATGGTCACTTGTTTCCTATCTTACAAACCATCCAAGTAAGACAAACAAGACATGCGGGGCATTACTGGAGAAATATGGATGAACTCATAAGAGACATTCTCTTATAAACATGAAAGTACAAATGTTGGTTGACAAGCAAAGACTTACATATATGTGCAAACATAGGATGCATGCCTAAAGGATATGCCAGGAGCAATGGACAATAGGGATGAATGGTGAGAAAGAGTTAGGGGATTCTGTTCTATCAGTATGACTTGATGACAATAATGATGGCAAGTAACCTTAGGATTTAAGCAAATACTATCAAGGAGACTCTGTAGACATTTGAAATATTGATCACAAGGCAACTGAGATAAACCTAGAGGTTTACCTTTATCTTCCAAACCATATAAGATGTTAAAGATCATCAACAGACATCAAGGAATAATCATCAAGTACTGGGAGAGAGAGTGCACAAACTGGCACAGTTCAAAAGTTTGAGATAAACAGTAGCTGTAAACTGCAGTTGCACAAATTGCAAGATCTTGCTAGACTCCAGCCATTAGAAGTGAGCCTAGGTATAAATGCACTATGATTGCTTTAGAGCTGCCTCTCTACAACTAATCCACAAGGGCTGTTTGTCTTTCTAAAGTAGTCTGCTCTACTAACTTATCAATAGCTGTAGGAGAAGAGATGAATTCATGCTTTAGATAAACTAAATTTATCTTTTTGTTAAGTCCTAGCTTAAAATTTCTCAGAGTTGTCACATTTTTCCATTTGTAGTATAAACAAGGTAAGTTACATATACAGTATTATTGGTATCATGTAACCCTGTAATTACTGGCTTCATGATTGAACGATCAACAACTAAATCAATTCCTTCAGTAAATTTACCAGGGAAGGAGGATGGATAAGTATCCAAAATGAAAATCCAGTCAACAGGGAAATGAATCCTCATGAGACCAAAAGTATCAAGCACATGAACATGCCGATAGCCATATTACTTTCAATACACCAATTCTCACTCTATCACTAAAGATAAGCAATATCAATTCTGGTCATTGCAATCCCCAGGTACGGGTACCTAGATATATAAAAAAAAATTATTGTAGAAGAATTATTCATCCAAACACACACCAGCATTCAGCTCCAATGCAAACCTGATATATTCAAGGAAGCATAATTTCAATCAACCATCATTGCATCTAATTACTCCCTTTAACTCTTTTAAAAACAGTTTTTCTCTTTGAAGATATCAGATTTTCAATGCTATAGATGCTTTAAAATAAACTTCGCTGCTTATTTTCCCCTATCAGATTCAAATCAAGTTATCAAAATTTAACAATAAGTTTTTTTTCACCCATACTGCATTTCATAAATTTATTTTCAAATTACTGATTTTTCAATGGTTTCGTGTAAATTAAAGTATTTCTCTCTAAAAATAACCCTCTGTAATTTTCAAGTATTTTTTTAATGCAATGTAAAAAGAATTACTTGAAGTGTAGTGTCACAGTCCCATTATTTTATTAAAAATAAAATTTGACTGTTTAAAAAATAATTTTCACAGTATCAAAATATTTCTAATAATTATTTCAAATTTAGCTTGGATAAAACATCAATGATTATTCATTTTCATGTGATAAACACTCACCAATTTATAGATTATAAAGTAACTGGAAATGGTTAAATAAAAACTCATTAATTTACATTAATTTTAATGTGAAAATCTTAATTCATAACTTATGGCCATCTTGTATGATCATCAAAGTTAAGCAATGTTGAGCCTGATCAATATTTAGATGAATAACATTTAAATTTACAAAATATTTTAAACAAAACGGCACAAAATACATGAGGCAATAATGTAGAGACAAACGAGTAAACGATTAAAAGAGTGGGAAAAAAAAATCATAGGAAATAAAAAACATTGAATATAATTAAAAATAGTTAAATCTAATATATTCTGGCCGGTTTTCTTTAAGTTTGCAAAAATTTAAATATTTGAAACAATTGAAGCAAAAGAATAGGAAGCTAACACTAACCTGAACTTTAGCCATCATAAATTCATCACCTTTTACTTATAGCACTTTTTTCATTATAACTCCCTAAATATTAGTTCTGTTAGCATCTACAATCTGGGCGAAATAAACATCAAAGATGCATTGCTACGAACCTATCAGATGTTTATTTCAAGAAATCTATCACTTACAAGGATCATTAAATAAGTTTCCTGGGCACCTCCGGTAGTGTAATGGTTAGCAAGCTTGACTAGCAAACCTGCAAGAGTGAGTTCGAGTCTCATTGGGTGCCCCATTCAATCGGCCTTGTGCCACATCGAAGCAAAGAGCTTCGTAAATTACATTAAATAAGTTTCCAGACTTTTTTTCGTATGGGCACTTTTATTGATAGTACACACATGAAACTCTAGTCCCCTTCGAAGTAATCACCTCCAGCTGCAATGCACTTGTACCATTCCAATAACTTCTGGAAGACTCCATGGAAGTCCTCTTGTGTGAGCGTGTCAATGACATTTGTCAAAGCCTCTTTGATCTCCTCAATTGTCTCATAACGACAGCCTCTGAGCTTAGGGAATAAAAAAATGTCACAGGGACCAAGGTATGGACTATAGGGTGGGTGAGGAACTGTCTTGATGGCCATCTTGGTCAAATAGTCTGTGACAAGGATGGAGTTGTGGACTGGTGCATTGTCCTGGTGGAAATGCCACTGACCCAATTTGAAGAGTGCTGGCCTCTTCCGATGGAATCTCTTCCTGAACTCCCTTAAAACCTCAACATAGTAACCCCAACACTAACCCTTTGGCCAATCAACTTCCTTACTCCTCCCACACGTCTCATCATCCCTCACAGACTCCCTGCCTTCCTTGAATCTCTTATGCCACTCAAAAACTGATGCTAGATTGATGCAAGATGCTCCAAAAGCAGTCTGAAGCATTCCATACGTTTTCTGTAGCATTTTTTCCAAGTTTAAAACAGAATTATATTGCATATTGTTCTTTTAAAGTGTCCTCACATCCAGATTGCATTTTTGAAATTCACCAGATGTAACAATCAGGCTTTAATAGGGTGTATTCCAATTGCTGCTGTCAGTCATCTCATAAGATGTATAGCAATAACATACTGAATTTTCAAGATTCTACAACAATTTTAAATGCCTGTACAAAAAAAGTCTGGAAATTTATTGAATGCACCACATAGAATATAGCAGGAGAGTACAAATCAAAAACGTCAGCGGGGACGGGGGGTGGTGGTAATTAGGTGCAACAATAATAAATGTTGATTGAAGTCATGTTTTCCTAAAACTGAATTTTTGCACCAAGTATATAGAGAATGGAAGTCTTATTTCTGTAACAAGATCTTAAAGTATGTAGTATTATATTGTTAGAATCATAAATATATGACCAGATATCCAGTAATTTCATCAGGTATCAAAATCTATCTGGTACATTACTATTCATTAACTTATTAAGGTAGTTTTGGTTTCCTCTACCAAAATCAGGAGGCCATCAAAGCAGAACAGAATTAATGTCATAGATGTTGCACAAGTTGTGTCTCCAGTAGACCAATGCAATGCTCCTATGATCATTATTGATTGGGAGGAAAAAAAAAAAAAAGAGATGATGCAGTCATCAAGTGAATTGCATCCCTCTACGACACACTAAACAACTCATCAACACAAGTTTTTTTTAATAAAGGATGTCATTATTGAAAGAACAATGATCACCAGAGAAATGACATTCATTAACTGATAAGTCATCATGAAACATAGTTTGTTGTTATACCTGTGTTTAAAATAAATTCATGGTAAGTTAACCTAAGATGTCATCCTATATATAGTTTGCAATATTTGAAAAAAAAATTTTTTTAATTAAATATTTATATTCATATTTTCTCAGTATCTCCAAGATTTCTCTCTCTTTATTCCTTACCATTTCATCTCTTTCAATCATTTCTCTTAATCATACATCTTACAAGTCCCCCTCTTTTGGTCTCTATACTTCCTTTCTCTTTTCCTTCATTTTTCTTATAATTTACTCTCTTTCCACTTGTTTTTTGATTCTTTCTCTTAGATATTATGAATTGGTTTCAGTAGCCAAATGTCAGTTGTGAAAGATATGGTGAAATGTAGGTATGTATGATGTGTAGAGGGAACACTGGGTTAACTGATGTTGTTGCCATGGAAACCAAGAATCACTAACACTTCAATCCTGTCCCCCACCTCCAGCAACCTGAACAATGGAACGGACTTTTCTAATAATCAACACTTGAAATAAATATTGTAACTGGTGTAATAACTTATGCAATCAACAAGACTGAGAGATTTGACGGAAAACAACAATAAAGAGCTTTCAGTGAACTAAAACTTATGTGTGTGTAGAAAGAAAATGTCAACATTTGCCTAATGGAGGCATGGAATGTTATTGACTAGTTATTGATAATATGGAAACCTGATCTATCCAATAAAATAAAACAAAATTTCTTCCAAGATTTAGCTGTATCCATACTACTAAATGGATTCACCACATGGACATTACCAAAACGCATGAAGAAAAAGCTAGATGGAAACTACACAAGAATGCTGCATGCTATCTTCAACAAATCCTGGAAGCAACAGCCCACAAAACAGCAACTGTTCGACCACCTACGTTTGATCACAAAAACCATCCAAGTAAAACAAACAAGATATACTGGGCATTGCAGAAGAAGCAAAGATGAACTGATAGGTGACATTATGGACTCCTACACATGTACATGCCAATGTTGGCCAACCAGCAAAGACTTACATATATCAACTTTGTGCAGACACAGGATACAGCCTAGAAGACCTACCAAGAGCGATGCATAATAGGGATGGATGGCGAGCACGAATTAATGGAGAAGACACACACACACACACACAGCTTTAAACTTTAGAGTAAAATAGGATTTAAACACAAAACCAATTTATAACAACCAATGAAAAGGAAAATAAAAAAATTTAAAAAGTAAAAATAAACAAACACCATAAAAATAAAATAACAAAACATAATTTTGAATATTTGAAGTTTAAATTGCCACAGTGGATACACAAGAATCTAAACACTTTGTCACAAGTCTATACAATAATATATAAAGAAAATTAATTAACTTTAATTCAAGAAAACAAAAGAAATCCTGGAGAATCATTCTGCATAGAATAAGCCTAAAAACAAATAAATAAAAAAAAACAAGTTACATTCACTTTTTGATGGTTCTATAGAATAGTTCACACAAAAATTTTGTAAATATATTATTAACCATTTTAAAATGTAAATTCTATAAATATAAACCTATAAACCTTTTGTGAGTCCTCATGAGACTAATGTTACCATTTAGGAAAGACTTAAGGAATTTTAATCAATTGGTATTTTTTAATCATTTTACCTCAAGATTATGAGTGATTAAAGAATTGACATTCAGTGAGAATACAAACCTCAGAAAACTATCATTTAGTTGCAAACTGTACTGGAAATCAAATTATTCTTTAAAGTTTGATAATTTTAAGTATATTTTAAAAAATGGTAAAAAGAATTGGAAGCATCAGAATTTCATTAATTTTATATCTTGTTTATATGATTTTATGTGTTTAACAATAAAAGTAAAGAAAGTTTTTATTAGAAATAAGCAAGATAATTTCATGTTAACTGTTTTTGTAAGGGAAGAGTGAGTAGGATGGGAATCAAACATAAAATTTATCAATCAATTTCTGTAAATAAAATAAGTCAGATAAATAGTTACCAGTTGTACTTTGTATATCTTGAATGTAATGGTCTTGACTCAAATTAAAAACCTTAATCTTAATCTAGGACACTTTAGGTCATAAGACAAGTTTGGTGTAAGCTGGTATATTTTAAGTAGGGATACCATAGTTAAACAGACTACAGGTATTACTTGGGGGAGGGAAAAACTCGATCCTTTATGTGTATAATTTGTGTGGAACAAGTTTAGGACTAAACTTCTGGACTTAAGTTATATTATAGTTACTTAGTTAATACAGTATATCTAATTCTTATCAAGGGTACCAAATTTATATTTCAAAAAGTTCTGACAGTTTGTTTGACAGATATCTATTACCCCAAGGAAGCAAGCTTTTTAATATCTTAGCAAAATACATAACAGATAAAAACTAAGTTAGAAAATCTTTTAAAAACATGACCAGACTAACCTGGTTGTAGTAATTAGTAGAAACTCAATTTTAGATCAAATGGCCTGTTGATTGAAAAGTTTATTCATTCCTTTTTATTCTTGGACTAAAAGGCCATTCCTTGAGGGACACAATCATGGTTCTTGTGCAATACAATATATCCTTGCTGAAATCAGGAATCAATAATTATTGAAGGCCAAAAGCTAATACAACTTGGCACCAATGTTGTTGCAGGAATTGTCAGAATGAAGATAAAGAGGAAATCAGACTGCCTTTGGGACTCCAGTTTTGGTTATCCTTCTCCTAGAAGGGTTGCTAGAGAATCCAATCTGCTCGGCAATTTTCATACAGCTGGGAGGGAGAAGAGAGATTTATGTTTTCATCCAATTATAACCTCTGGAAATCAATGTTATCTTATAGTCACAAAAAAGATTTTTTTTTTGTACATTTAAAATCTCAGTGCAGACCTGTACTTGTATAAACCCATTGTTTATAACAGCAACTATTCCAGTTGAATATTAATGTTTGGCTAGACATCATACTACTTATGGATATTGTGTTGGCATCTGGATTAAAACAAACTATTAATGCCGACATTGGAGGTGTAGGAATGCTTTTTAGTCGTCATGCTTTAAAATCACTAAATAGCAGAGAGAAAATTCAAACAAGAATGATGTGTGCTACATTTAATAGAAACTCCTGCCTCACATCTGTCTCATGCTACACAGTCCCACAAATTTCAGTGATGAAACAGACATCACCACCTTCTATAATGAGTTATCTTCTCTTGTCAGACACATTCCCAAACAACATTCTGATAATCCGTAGAGACATGATGGTGAACATCTAGCATAGTTTTCTCTTGAGAATAGGCTTGCATGCCTCAACACTAAATTTCAAAAGAGAACAGGCAAACTATAGGCATACACCTAACCAAATAACTAAATCTTAGCTCGATTATATATTCATAAACAAAAAGTGGATAAACAGTGCTTTGAACTGTGAGGCATACTCCTCTTTTGAAGAAGTATCTTCTGATCACAGAATCATCTCAGAAAAGATTTGCTTCAATCAATGCAGAAATAAGAAACAAACAGGTACATCTTTATGATATAACTGGACCTCACTGGTCAATAGAGATATGCAATCAATATACGGTAACTGTAAGAAACAACTTAAGCCCTTTTCAAGAGACATCTGAAAGACATAAATGATGAATATGAAAACCTTGTTACTGTTCACTTAGAAGCAGCAGCAGCAGCTGAGTGCTTACGACCCAAACCACAAGTCAATTGTAGATTTATAGTAGCTAGGAAAAAATGAGACGACAGGAAAAAAGCACCTTTAATTAAAAAGAAACCAAACACTGATGTGCAGAAACTTAAAAAAAAAATATCAAGAAGAACAACTAGAGTACATCAAAGGTTGAATAAATAAAATCAGAAATTCCATTAAATATAAGCAATCACAATTAACATGGCAAACAGTAAATGAAATTAGCAGAAGAAAAAGCTCCTTGAAAGCAAAAATTCAAGCTGCCAGCCAACAAGAAGGACGTCAGAAGTGGAAAGAACATTTCAAAGATCTGCTTGATAAACCAGCTGTAGTAATTATTAATGCCTAACCAAGGAAGAACTTGATGTAGCACTGAAAAGAATTAAAAGCAGAAACACTGCAGGCCATAACAAAATACCTACTAAAGTATGGAAGACAAGAAAAACTTAATGAAAAACTTCTATGGTTATGCAATAGAGTCTATAAACAAAACACAATAGAGAAATAGACAAAAGGCTCAGAGTGGAGGGGTTGGTAAATATGAATAGACAAAAGGCTGCATCCTGCTCTTCCCTAAGAAAGGCAACATTGAAAACATTAAGAACTTCGGAGGCATAACTCTTAATGCTATAGCTGCTAAGGTTTATAATGCCCTGCTTCTCAATTGTATCTGACCTGAGGTTGAGAAAATTCTGAGAAAAAATCAGAATGGTTTTTGGAGAAATCAATCCACAACTTCTCATATTTTGACTATCCATCGAATCATCAAAGTTCATGCAAAAATCTCAAGACTACACCACTTGATTCCATACACAGAGAAAAGATGGAGCAAAGAAACTGTTACTGCTATAATGCTGCTTTACAAAAAACATGAAAACAATGGTTTGCTCATCTGATGGTGACACTAACTTCTTTGTCACTAGAGTATTCGCACCATATCAATTTATAATCTGCCTAGATTATATACAACAAATGTCAATAGATCTAATGAAAGAAAAAATGTCTCTCATTAAAAAAAGCAAGAAGCAGATAATATCCTGCAGAAAACAATGTCAACATAGGAAAGACATGGACTATTATTGACCAAATGGAAATCTAATCTCTCAGATAAAATAAAATAAAATGGGAATTCTTTCAAGCTATAGCTATCATTACTATTGTATGGCTGCATCACCAAGACTTAGACAAAGTGCTTTGAAAAAAAGCTAGATGGGAACTACACAAGGATGCTACATACTATTTTGAACAAATCCTGGAAGCAGTATCTTATAAAGCAGCAAGTATACAGCTACTTACCTTGCATCTCATAAATTATCCAAAGTGAACAAGTTGGAGAAGTAAGGACAAATTCATAAGCAAAGTTCTCCTGTGGGCTCTCACACATGGACACACTACTGAGGGCCAACCAACCAGCAAAGATTTATATTTATCAAGCTTTACGTGAAAACTGGGTGCTAGCTAGGGAACTTGCCAAGAGCAATGGACAAGAGAGAGTCAAGGGAATCTGTGTTATCAGTATGACTTGATAAGACATCATACATGACACTAAGCAAACTACAGTTGTATTTCATATATTCTAATGACTGTTACCAGAAATTCACTTTTTGTGAAGTTATTTTCAACATTCTTTCGTCAGGTGTTCAACATTAGCTGTGTTCTTCTAATATTATACAAGACTTTCAGATTTTAACATTCAAATCTTCTGTGATAAACCAATTGCATTATAGCTAAAATAATGATACAAATAAACATTCAATTTCAATTGTTGTCATTTACAAAGCTTAGTTTGATATAAAGATAGAAGTATGATGATGCATCCATTGAGAATCAAACAATGGTCAGCTATCCTAGTTTGCTAACCATCATATATGATGCAAGATGCCCTAAAAATGAAGAAAGAATTTACAACTCATTTGTAGTTGATCAGCAAAACAAGGTAGCTAACCATCACATGTGACATGGTGACTAACAGTCTAAATTGTGTTGTTGGTTGATGTAATGTCTACATTAAGAAGCTGTTTATGGTAACTCAGTTAAGTCTTTTTGGAACAGCTCAGACATAAGAGAGTGACAGGACAATCTTATTAAGTGCAGCTTGATGCTGAGCTATCTACTTATGTCCCTGGCCACAGATGGCTGGAAACTCTGGTATAAGGTTCAGGAAAGAAGGAAGACAATGGATGTACAATTAAAAATATACACTTTAAAAACAAACTCTCTAGTAGTCGTTTTCATTGAATAAAAACACAGGAATCACACATGGACAAAACTAGAAATTGGTGGTAGCATGTGAGTGAAGCCACTTTTCATAGTCTTCGTTTTAGGGTGTCTATTTAATAAATACAGAGCCTCCAAAGAAATCTTTTTACAGGGTGGTGTAAAGTTGATTTTTGCTCCACCTCTCACTCTGCATACACATTTCTCAAAACACCTTTAGTCACCCTGCTCTCATTTGCAAGAAGAAATGGTTAAATATTGTATAACTGAGAATCTGGTATGTGAATTGGTTGCACCCCAGTAATAGGCAATGGACAGCAATCTAATAAATGAATAAGAACTTCACACATTTTGATAAGCAAACAAATGCTCTAACCAATGAGTGGTTACTGCAGAACATGATCACTAGAAAATAGGTTAAGTAAAATTGAAGGATATCCTGTCATATGGAGAGCGATAGTACCTAACCATACGGATTGTATGATGGTCACTATTAAAAATGAAAAAAACGTAGTTACATAACATAATTTAAGATAATTTTCGTAACTAAAAAGGACGTTTTATTTGTTTTTATCAAATATTTACTCTGGGGTACTGCTTTATTTACACCTAGCGTGGAATGCTGAAGATGGTTCCGGGTTCGTTCGGACATCTAATAAAATGAATTCCTTCTTAGCAGAGAGAGACAGACAGAGAAACAGGCAGACTAGTGCATATAAGAAAGGAGAGAGCCATCTGTATCTAGTAACAAGAGAGGGTTAGGCACTGTGAGATGGAATCCTTTAACTGCGAAATCTCTAAAAGAGGATGAGAAACAGATCCTGTCCGAGCCAGTGCAGTTTAAACTCTTTCCAATCATCAGTAACAATTCATGAAAATTTAATTGCAAGAAAACCAAAAATTACAGAGCCTTGGCTGTACGGACGGACAGACAATCGGTGAATTATAAGATTTATCAAATTCAGTGATTATCTGCCTCCCCACGACGAGAACAAAATGTGACACAAAATCGAGTTTAATGTGGGGACCCTCATGCGTACGTGTGAGAACGGATAATATAAAAGTACTCTCCTGAAATGTTTTATTCAAAAAGACAGGTTTAGCTAAAATAAATAAATAACCTCAAATTTTTAAAAGGCTGAAAAAGTGAACAACAAAAAAGTAAATAACTTTGAGAATAATTTCAGCTTCTCTTCAAATTTTTTCAAAACGTTTTCTATATTAAATATATCTTAATCTTAATACAGCTTTAAATTTTATTAATGGAAAATTTTTTTAACAAGACTTATATTAGCAATTATGACGTAACTTTAAGGAGAAAATGCATTGTGCATGAACGACGACACAATGTAAACATGTTACAATTAGCATCATTAATCATTAAGTTTTATTTATCATCTGAAGTGATAACTTTAAACAGTTAAATCGAATTTATTAGTAGAAATGTAGTAAAGGCCGACAAGGTTACAGTAAATTTATCCACGCTCGTCAACAAACATGATAACATAAAATTAAAAACAATAAAACTCTTGCTGAATAATCAAGTCAACCAACGACTACATTCAAATAATAACTGGGATAAGGATATATACTCAATTTTTAAAACAATCACGGACTATTAAGAATCAATAAATAAGTATGAAATAATTAATCAACGAAAATATTTTCATAGGATCTGAAAAGAGAGAGAAGGCGAGTATGGATAAACCTAACAGACTGGTTTGTGAAAAGCGGGAAATTTCGTCTACTTTTATTGGCTCGTAAATTTTAGTGTTGGTGGTCATCCATACTTTGAAATTTGGTCCAGATAAGAGAGTTGCTATTCAAGAATTCAGCCATCTTTATATTACCAAAATTATTTACAATTTTTAGAAGACACGCCCACAGTTTGTTGGTGTATCATGTACTCAAAAATAAATTGAAATTAAAGAAGTATATTTACATAAATTAATTTTTCCCCATATATCAATAAAATAGTATTTTTAAAACACTTATTAAAAGTTTATAAGAACGTTTTGGAACCTATTAACTGATTATTAAAATAAAATGAGCAAAAACTTTTTTTTTCTCAAAATGTCAAAATTTTTGTATTCAAAATTGGAGAAATAAAACACTGGAAATATTTTAAAGCGAAGATGCTTCACAGAAAAGTAAACAACATTGAAGAAAATCTGTTTTCTTTCACTGATCAAGTGGAAATTATAGCTTCTCTTCAAATGTTTGTCAATGTTTTCTAAATTAAAAAAAGAATGATTTAACATATTGATTTTCAAATCGAAGACTGATTCGAAGGGAAAATTCGTATATTTCAAAAAATTATAACTATTGACATTTTTTAAAAATTACCACAGACAATTTTTCGAGCTAATAAAACGTTTAAAGTTTGAATTTTTTAAATGGTTGAAAATGATTCTTTTTCTTGTAACATTACTAAAGTATACACCGTTGCAATATGAGTCATTCAATAAATAAGGTGAGTTTCGCATAAGGAGTTAGCAATAGGAAGAACTGTTTATATTTAAATCTTTTTCTTTTTTAAGGAAATTAATAGTGATAGCACCTTTCATATCCCAGAAGAAAGTCAGAGTGGCCTTATTTACTGACTGCTGCACCATGAACTTGCTCTTTACCAGAGAGTCAGCGTGTTTCCACTCCATGAACTATCATTAACTCAGGTTCTCTTGAATAGTCCCGAAACATTTTTGCGAGATTAAAATAATTTTTGCCGTACATCAATTCCAAACAATGCAGAGTTTGAAATTTTTCTTTTATCCATACGCACGCAAAATCCCCATATATTTATTGAATATATATCACAAACACACAGATAATTAAAACAAATAATCAAGGATATACTAATTTTGCATATTTTAAAAAAATAATTAACGGCAACCTGATAGAAACAAAAACCATTTTGATGGAGATCAATTTTACCAAAATACACATTAACTGTTAAGCACATGGGACCTACAATAAAGGGCTGTGTACACAAGTAGCAGGGTAAGCAGTGTATATAAGAAAAAATAGGTCAAAGTTCTCTAGTCTAAACCCATAAATTATGGATGTATGAATGTAAAAAGATAGGGATGTTTACTGCTGATGGGGAAAAAGTGCTCGAATCTATTGTGAAATATTAACTTTAAATTTTTTGTTTAAATCAACAAATGATGAATAAATAATAAATAAAAATAAAGAGCTTTATTGTTCCGTATAAATCGTACGCGAGTATACTAAACATTCAATCTTATGTTTCGTAAAAGAAAAGAAAAGAAAAAAAAAAAAACCTAAGCAAAGAAAGATTGCAACAATTTTACATATACAGTGCGGGAAAACTTGGAACATTGTCTTTTATTTAAAAAAGAATCATCCACCCGTAATACCCCAATA
>CAUZXS010000181.1:0-42500 GCA_963585895.1 Sepioteuthis lessoniana
GAAAGAAATGATTAATTTAACATGGAAAATGATTGCATAAGAGAAAAACGGGATTCCGTTTCAAATCAACAATTCCGCGATTCCGTGATCGCGGAAAATTGGAGTCCCTACATATTTACGATTTACCATAGTAAGAGGAAAAGATTTAACAAAAATATAAAAACATGTAATTGACTAGTTTTAGGAAATAAATGCGAAATCTATTTGTTTACAAAAGAAATGAAAGGAGAAGAAAAAAAGGAAATACGACAGATATGACATTTGTAAATCTTTCATATTATAGAACGTTTTCAAATAGAAAAAGGGAAATACATGTGTGAAATCTATTTGTTTCAGTTAAAAAAAAAAAAAATTTGTAGCAAAATTAAGTTAACAAAATAGCGAATAAAATTTTTTTTAAATTGCCAGTTTCGCTTTAATGTTAGATTTTATGAAATCGGATTTTTTGTAAGGATAATTGTTTTCTGATAAGCCAGTACACAAATCACAAAATAAATCTGTTTTTATCTAGGGAATGCACCTAATTTAGATATTAAAATTAATTAATTTCACTGTTAAAAATGTGTATATTTCCAGATATTGCGAGTCTATAGTGTAAAATTGTTTTTTTTTTTCTATAAATAAGTAGTAAGTAGTTGGCCACCATAGTCGAGGGTAACCTGAAGGCTCTCTTTTCATTAGCTACTGCATCAAGGTATAGAGGAGGGCGCTACTCATTTCCCTGGATTACTCCAACTTCACCCTTGATCTGTACCTTATAATCCTGAGCAAGGAGGCATCAAGTACCATTTTCTGAGTCTTTGGTATGACTCGATCTGGGATTGAACCCTGGTCTCCCAGACCATTGGTGAAACTAGCAAATACACCTAAAATTAGATATTAAAAAATAAAGTAACTTTTAATCTCAGTTTTAAAATGTGTATATTTTCCAAACTGCAAATCATAACCCAAAGTAAAAAATTCATTTTTTTAGAAACTAGTTTTCGTTAGTGTTCTACTGATAAAATTCTTCTAAACAAAGAAAAATTCATTTTATTTTTACAAATAACTTAATGGTTTCATCTAGCGAATACAATTAAAATTATATATTAAAATTATCAAAATAGTTTTTAATTTCAGTTTTAAAATGTGTATCTAAAATTAAAAAAAAAAAACAGGTGATATTCGCTGATTTGGAAATATACACATTCTAAAAATGAAATTAAAAGCTATTATCTTTGATATTTAATTTTAGATAAATTTATTTAGGGAAAAAATAACTCATTGATTTTCCTTGTTTAGAAGAAATTAATTTGCAATACCCCCATAACACTTGACTGAAGTACCAGAAAAGAATTGCCGTATTTTTGATTATTTAAAAACATGACCAGTTTCATTTTTTGGCTTTTTAAAAGTCATATCATAAACTAATTTCTGCAGAGCTTGTACCATTTTCTCTCTTAAATGAGTTGTCCAAAGACAAATATAAATTGGTGGTTTTCGAGTTTTCAATTAGACTGGTCTTTACGCATGTCTATAACTTTTTATTGCCCTTACTTAAAACCAATTAACAGAACTTCTACAAGGACATACAAAATTCTTTTAAAAATAAAATATTTTTAACATTTTAATGTTTTTTAAATGCTCAATGCTTTAAAAGCTAAATGCTCAAAAGAGAACGAACGAAAAAGCTGTCTTTTTCGTTTACGTTTTTTAATAGTTTGTAATTTTTTTAAGTTCGTTTTTTCCAAAATTGAAAGTTTCACAAAAAAGTATAACGTTAAAACATTATCAAAATTTCATACATTAAATCATTCTGAAACTATGTCCTATTAATGAAACGTTACGCTTTTCTTTTTAGCTTACTTTATGAACACTGATTTTGCGAAAAAATGAAAATTTATATTTCGCATTTTCGGTTGTTCAAGGATAAATATCCTTTTAACTCGCTGTAAAAAAAATTGTTCAACGATAAAAACACATAAATTACGTATTCAGAAAGATTATTTTCTTTTCTGTCTAGCCATATAAATATTTCTAAGATTAGACCAGAAATACACGAGAAATTGAACGGACTAAGTTTCAAATTTGTCAATCTCAAACGAAATCAGATATCGACTTGAAATGCTATCATTACACAAGAAAATAAATAGCTTCCTCAGAAAGCAAAAATACAAAATTAAAAATTATATAAGTCATTAGTTTGCACACATTTAAATAGATATACATATGGTTTGTAAGTGAATAATTTACAGGTAATTCATTTTTAAATGGAGTTACAACTAATTTGTTTGCACACTAGTATTATGGGGATTTTTATAAGCCCCGAAAAGCGAGGTTTGTTCCTACGTTTTGTAAAAGAATAAACCGTACTTCAACAGCAGTAGGGAATTGGTGACAGCTTTTGAAGAAAGGAGATGAACGACTTTTAGTGCAACAAAATTTATATACAACAACAATAAACAGGGTTTTACCCCAAATGGAACAAACAACGAATATATAAGAGTTCACAAAAGATTTCAAGGTTCCGATAGTGGTAGGGGGTTGTAAGGTTGTTATAAGGTAAAGGTTTAAGGTAAGGTAAGGTTAGGTTATGTGAAGGTTTGATAAGGTAAGGTTATGTGAAGGTTTGGTTGTAAGGTAAAGGTTGTGTGAAGGTTTTTGCAGATAAAATGCCTGCTGGAACTTATCTATATGTCCTGTTCCTTTTAACTCAGCACGTGCGTTCGTCGCTCTTGGCTCCCGGCTGGTGGAAGAAGGTACCAAATACGTTTGCCGTCAAGGGCTGCTACGAATGGACCTGTTGCTAACAGCGGTGGGAGTGGAAAAATAGAGGAAGAATCTCCAGTGGAGCTCTTTTTTATAATGGACGCCACGTGACCCCAAAGGGCTGTTGATGTTCGGTGAAACAGGATCACCAGTTCCTTAACAAAATTTCTACAGTATTGCCATAGTTAAATGGTTTAAAATATAACAATCTAACTCTAATAAGTGTATTTGATAGTAATCATTTGTTTGCAGGCAGTAAAGTGATTAAAAGTATTGCAATGTAATACCAATAATTCAATTTATTGGATACAGAGAAAGAGTTTCAAATATTGCTATTTAACATTAATAATTCTATTCAATTTTACTAATTCTTTTGCACACGGTCAAATAGTTTCAAGTATTGCTATGTATCCCTAACAATTCAATTACATATCAGTTATTTGTTTAAATAGTTCTATTTCAAACAAGTTAGTATGTCATTTGTTTGCACAGTTTAAATGTCAAACAGTTCAATTTGACCCACAGATAGAACCCTAGCAAATGCGACCACGGGTGTGTCATATGCAGGACACTCGTTGCCGAGGGTGCTACTCTTCAGCAGAGATACAGTCGGAGTATTCTACGGTCCCAGCAGAGTGGACTTATATATACATATCTCATACACAATTTTATTTACCTGATATTTCTTGAACTGGTTGCTTTCTTTTAGTGCACTGTGTAATAGAGTAAAAGAAAATTCACCCCTAAAAAAAAAAAAAAAAAAAAAAAGCTCCTTTTTTTTTTCCGAAGAAGCCCCCACTTCGGGGAAAATAAAAAAGAACATTACCAATTTTCCCGTTCAGCACGGAGAAGAATTTTTTTTTTAATGCCCCTTCCCCGCCTCCTCTCGAGTGGTTACTTGTCTTTTTCAGCGCTTAGTGTTCTCGAAATGGGGGATCATTCTATATTGAATTAGAATCTGTAAGTGGTTCACACTCATAAAATAATCCTATTTTTTCTTTTCTCCCATCCCTTCAGAAATAAAACAATTGCAGAGAATTTTAGGTGTCTTATTAGTTCAAATCACAAAAAGAAAACAAGAAAATTTATCCCCGATGAATTTGAATAGGTTGGCACACATGTAGAATAATACCGGCTTTTTATTTTTTTTAAACATTCATTAATTTACTTAGATGTACATTAAAAAATACTTCCCGAATCTCACCTTGATTATTTTAGTAATGATCTGATGATAGAATAAAGTTGTTTTAGTGGAGGGTAGATAAAATATTTAAAAGGATTTTATTTCACAATCGAAACAGCGCTTCCCCACTGCCGGAGTCTGGAATAGGGACAAAAAAATCTTTAATGTCTTCAGGTTTGTCAAATATAAGAAGTAATAATAGAATTATTTTGTTCTTTCCAGTAAGTTAACTGAACATAACACACTCTAAACATTTTTTTTAACAATTTACTTCAACAATATTTTATAAATCTTCCGTTTTAGTAAGAAATATAAGCTGAATAAATGTAACGAAAGCTAAGTTTATAATAAGTAAAAACAAACGTTTGAAATAAAAAATTAAAAAAATTCTATTAAACACACACAAAAAATAGATATTACAGATGGCCAATAGTAATCTCAAATTTTAAAAAAATTAAGCTCGAAATGTAAGACCTTCAACAACAATTATCTATGATCATTATTAGGTAAAAAGAATTAACTTGAAATTATTTTGCATAATTGACTTATTTACTTTGTAGTTGTTTTGTGACGAGTCTCTTACGTGAATTGTAACTATATAACATATCAGAGACTTTCATTTCAATTTTTTTAACCCCAAACTTATTGTTAACAAAAACCGAACCCAAAATTAAGTATAGATTCGGTTCTAAATCAAACAAACAAAAGACAACTGATATGATGCCTGATCCTAGGATATGATTACCAAAATCTAAATTTGTTGTACATTCATTTAGTCAAATTCTCATTTTTAACTGTTTTAAATTTTATTTTTTAAAAAGAAAATAATAACTCTTAAAAATCCTTTTAAATAAAATATTTAACATTTAAATCTCAAAACAATAGGCACAATTTTTGCCAGTTGTTCTAACTAGCATCATGAAAATCAATGACTTGGTGAAAATTTAAAGCATATTTGTATTGTGAGATATAGTAAATAATAAATTCGTTACAAAAATATAATTAAAAAAAGGCTCAATTTTTCTTCCGTCTTTTTTAAATAATCATTGATCGTGGAATAATCTGTCTCGTTTGTATAAGGATAGAAATAGCGTAATAAGAATTAAATAAAACATCTAACGATCCGCCTACCTGAGAGTGAAAGAGGCATTCTAAAATGGGGCGAGAGATATTTCCTCTTCGTCAACAAATTATTCCAGAAGACGAAGAAAACAATAATCCACCATAACACGAAGCAGAAAATGACGACTGTGATTGGCCTTTCCAAGCAGAGGTGTCACGTGATACAAAAGTCTCGTTCTCAACTTTGACAACCAGTTGCTAATGTAAATCACACACACAAGTGTGTGTGTACACTCCCCAGTCTTCTCTGAATGTAAAATGCTGTGCTGATATCATATGCTCCTAACCAACCTAATATCATCATGGTCGTAGCTGGCTTGAATTAGATTCGTTGGGCAGGATTTCAGATGTTGATTTTTCAAAGCAGGAATATTTTTTTAATTAAATTAGATATAAAAAAAAAAAAAATCAAACCCCACCATTATTTTATACGTATTTTTTATGCGTTTGTGCAGGGGCAAACAAGGTTTAGTAGGGAAAAAAATCTAGTATCTCGCTATATGATTAACTTAGTGCATGTCTGGATTAAAAGCAACAGTTCCCAATTATCATTTTCGAGGTGGACAGAAGATTGATTCAAGAAAATTTTCCTTTCTGTCGTATGTCAAACTAAAGTTGATTAAAGGTAATTACAATTTTACTTTTGAAATGAAGTACATTAACTGTTTGATTCAGTACATCAAGCATTTTTGCTAGGATGAGAAACTTATTGTCATGAGGATTAATTAAACTTATAGGACTTTACACTCCTATAAATTATTTTGGGCAGTATGCCACTTGTTACCACAAAGATGGCGGACGCTCAATGTTCAGTCTCGGGAAACCATTGGCCAGGAGGACCACGTGATATGTTTACAACTACGTCGGCGCGCGTAAATTCAAGTCCTGTGTTTTTGAGACGCGTATTTTCTATAAATACGTCGTCTTAAAACACCCTCTTTCTTTTTGACCAATTTTCTTCACAGCACTCTCTTTGACCAAAATTCTCCGCAGCAGCAACACCATGCCTCGCAGACATTCATATACAAGGACTATGAGACGCTTTCCCGTCTCTGAAAAACTGTCTGTTTCAAACCATAGAAAAAGGACATTTTAAATTTGCAATTCCCTTTGTAGCTTAGTTGTGTTACACACACACACGAGCTCACACATATACACACACTATTATTATGTTAGAAGATTTAGTAATATTTTTATGTATCAATGTAAATTTTATTATTTTAATATATAAATTTGTTTTTTGTTCGTCGCCTTGTTTAAATGTTTATTTTGTCTGCGCCGTTTTACAACCATTATTTGTTGCATATCTTCACTCATTTATTTCACTGGCCTTATTCATTCATTTGTTTTTTCCATGTGCTTGTATTCTACCTTAATTCTAAACTAAAGCATTAAACTTGTGGAGAAGCCTGACTACTAAACCCTTATTTTAAATATCAAAAACTAAACATTAAATAGTTGGAGACCATAAATAAATAAATAGCATAAATACTTTCAGTAACCCTACAAACTGCATAATTTTTAATAACTTTTCTTTTATTCCCTATTCATTTCTATTTCTTATTGAAAATTTTGCTCTCTTTGGTCATGTACACTCACAAAACTTAGTTATATATATTATATATATTTAAAATAGGAAGGGAAGAGATTTGTATTTTATTTAACTTGATTTCTTTTTTTCTTTTTTTGTATCTAAATAATTGTAAGTTTTTGTTCATAGTTACTTTTTGGTCAATTCTAAATAAAATGTTATTTAAAGGGAATATTTTGATTTTGCTATTTCGTATTTTTAGGATATATGTAATTTAACGCAGTATTCGTTTAGGATATTTAAAACAACGAAAAATTAATCCTTATTCGCTTTTTCTTTTCTTTCTTTTTTTAAACGGTGTTCAGAAAATCGTTCATAGAATTTATAAGTTTTTGTTTCATCGTGTCCAATATTTTAATGTTATTTACACTCTTTCCAGTCAGACTAAAATTTTAGTCTGACTGGAATAATATATATATATATATATATATATATATATATATATATATATATATATGTCTCGTGTGTTACTGTAAGCTTCAAACTGGGTAAGGTTTCGATTTTTATTAAAAAAGTGCTTACATGATTTTAGGCCCCTCAGATTTTAGTATATATACCCCTTAAATTTTAATGTTCTCTCTCACACACACACACACAGTCTATCTCTAACATTTATTTAGATTTAGTCAAACCATGAAGCTTGAAGGTAATTGGCTTCAAATTAAGCTTCCTTGTTTTCATCATTTTAAATTTTGGTTCTCGGGAAAGAAAAAAGATAAAAGGATCATTCCAACTAATGATCTGTTGCGGAGCCGATAAGTATGTCGACCCCGCAAATGAATTATGTGAATGAGAACAGCCAAAGCAATATGAAGGAACAAAGGTGAGATAATGGTTATAACAAATGACAATTTATTTTGTCGTATTTACAAGCGTATATGTAAATGTCCGTGGCGGTTGTATGTAGTCTTCAGCTAGAATGGGTTATGTCGTTAGCTGGTACAGTCGCGTTGTAGATGTTCACAGCTGGGCGTTCGACGAGGGTCGCTGGCGTAGGTCGAGTCGTTGAGTACAGCTGGACAGTCGTCGCGGGCAGTTGAGGTCGGTCGAGGTTGGTAGATCGATATCCCCGGTTATGACGGTATGTTGTGGTTAACCAAGGATGTATCGATCGGGTTGCTGGCTCGTACGGCGGGTCGTACGTGAGTCAGGTGTTGCAGTGATAGAACAGTCCGTAACAGCGAGTCGTTACGTGGACTGTGTTGTACCTTGCAAGAGCGTTGAGGTCGAGGAAAGGCTAGGGCCTTGCTGGGCCCCCTAGCTGTTCGGACGGGAGTGAAGGCTTTGTCATGTCAAAGCCGTGCGGACAAGAGCGAAGTCTTTGTCGGGTCAAAGCCGAGCGGACAGGAACGAAGGCTTTGTCGGGTCAAAGCCGAGCAGACGGGAACGAAGGCTTTGTCGGGTCAAAGCCGTGCGGATGATCGGACAGGAACGAAGGCTTTGTCGGGGCAAAGCTGTGCGGACGAGCGGACAAGAGCGAAGGCTTTGTCGGGTCAAAGCCGTGCGGACAGGCCAGAAGGCCGAGGCTAAGATGGGCGTTATCTTAGCGCTGCGCAGATAGCGAAGGGGTAGCTAAAGGCTGGACCGTGCCATTAGCGCTGCGCAGCTTATCGGACTATCGGAACCGAGTGAGAGTTAAGACCGGTTGGTCTTAGAATCCGTCTTCGTGTTTGCCGCCTGGCCGTCTACTTCGACTGATCATTACTGACCGCCAGAGATGCTCTGACCCGCAGACAGAGACCTCTTATGGTCCTAAAAAGGACCTTTGTGCATACCTATATTAGATCTACCACGAGAAGTGGGATCAACGTCGGAAGTTAAGGTGAATGCGACCGCACAGAATACAGGATTCCTCCTTAAAGAGCTTCGCTAAGAGCGTGCTGTATTTATCCTACGCCCCACCAACGTACGAATATGGCACAAGGCCGTTTTTAAGGTGGGTCCTGTCGCAGGGCCGAAGCCCAACGCGATAGGCAGTTCCAAAAATACCTCGCCGGGCGATAAACCCAACCCCTCCGAAGAGGGTTAAAGCCTGGGGGGACGGCCCCCTGAGGCCAGAGGTGATGTATCCAGTGGTGGAACACACCCGACCGAACCGTGCAGCACGCAATCACAGCCGGTCGAGAGCGCCCCACCACAGGAGTCAAAAGAGCGCTCGCTCAGAGCGTGCCGAGTATTTGTCGCTGCCTCCCACCAGACACGACTTGACACAAGGTCAAAAGCCCGAAGGCCAATTAAAGTGGGGATAAAGGGGAGGGGAAGGTCGGGAACGAGCCGAGACTCGAACCCTGCTTATCTGTGCTGCTCATCGGCTCACTTAGTGCAATGTGAGCCTGATGAGGCAAGCAGTTTCACGAACCCAAATGTGGGTCCGGGCACGTATGCCAGTTTACGGCTTAAACTAAACGCTTGGTCTAGTGCCGTCCAAGGGGGACAAAGGAGACAAAAATGCAGCTCGCCCACCCGAAGGTAGCCTAGTCGAAACTAGGTGCCTAATTAAAGGCCCCAAGTCTGCCATTGTTCCTTTTCCAGGGCCACGCTCCGGACCGAAGTCCAGAACAGGCCCCGGGGCGCTCGCCGCTAAGAGCGTGCTGTATTTATCCTACGTCCCACCAACGTACGAATATGGCACAAGGCCGTTTTTAAGGTGGGTCCTGTCGCAGGGCCGAAGCCCAACGCGATAGGCAGTTCCAAAAATGCCTCGGACCCCGTCGGCATTCCCCTTTTCGGGGCGGCTCAGGCGCCGGGCGATAAACCCAACCCCTCCGAAGAGGGTTAAAGCCTGGGGGGACGGCCCCCTGAGGCCAGAGGTGATGTATCCAGTGGTGGAACACACCCGACCGAACCGTGCAGCACGCAATCACAGCCAGTCGAGAGCGCCCCACCACAGGACACAAAAGAACGCCGCTAAGAGCGTGCCGTTTAAGCGTTGAAATAGGCTTGCTGATATTACGAAGGTGCTGTGACACACAGCTCCAGCCGCGTGAATATAAAATTCTTTGATAAAAAATGAGTGTAGCCATAAAGTATTTTTCTAACCTGCTATAGGCTGGCGACGACTATTAGTTCAAGTCTTATCAGGTAATTTTTGGCCGAAGTGTTTTGTAAATGTTATTAATTTTAATTCATCCTTTTCTTTTAGCTATAACGAGATGTCAAGGTCATTAGAAAGAAAAAGGGCTTAGTCAGTTCCGGTCGTACTCGGATATAATTGTCCTAACGTGGACGTGTAACTTGATATGTTTAGGTTTATTGGCCGGTCGCGGCAGATCTTTAAGTCTGCCCTATTTTGTTTTTTGTTTTGTTTTTGGGGGTTTTTTTTAGAAACAAATCTTGTTCACTTGTAGACTGATTAAAGTAATCCAAATTCTAAAGTCTTTGTGTGATGGAAAGATCTAGTGATGAACCCCAAGAATAATTTGTTGTTTCCACTCAAGTATATAAGGTCACTTGAATGGCATGGTAATTTGTGCTTCTTGCATCCTTTACATAATTGGGACAACTTCAAAGAAATGATGAAATATGCTGACTAATTTAACAATAAGATTTATAGTGTTTTTCTTTTATACAAGAAAAAAAGAGCCCATTTACCAAGTTCTTCTTCTGCAGTACTTAATTTTGATGATGGTGATGCAAAGTGCTTTTTTATGTGACTGCAGCTAACTCTGACGTCCCCAAACTGAAGAAGGTATCAAACAATGAATGTTTTCCGACAATATCTGCCCCCACTTGACCGAAGCCACTCCCACCTGGAACAATAAAAAGGTTAATTTCTTCTAGGGAAAGAAGCTCCACTTACTTTGACTACCAATAAAGAAGATATTACTTTCTTTTTATCTGACGCTAGCCACTCTTTAAATTTGAACATAACTTTTCGAACCAGAGCCAATTACTCTTTAGAATCAGGATGTATATTTTTCCTTTTCATCCCTAATTTAATGGCTGCTACTCAGAGGTTAATTTTCCTCCCAACTTACTGGCTGTCATATTTCCCAAATCATTATTTGATCTTAATGCTGCTCACTCACTATTCATGTACCAGCATGCTGTCACCCCTCTCTAATACCAAGGTGGCGGAATCCCACTAATTTCACCAAGGGACCATCCTGAAGCTCCTCAATTTTTAAATTTTCACATTTCTTTGTATGTATATGAAAAGTGAGTAAAGTTGACAACCATAGTCGAGGAAGACTCAAAGGTTCCCTTTTCAGTAGCTACTACATCAAGGTATAGGGGAGAGTACTACACCGTTCCCTGGATTGCTCCAACTTTACCTTTGATCCGTACCTTATAATGCTGAGTGTTAAGCAAGGAGCCATCAAGTACCATTTTCTGAGTTTTTGGTATGACTCGACCTGAGATTGAACCCGGGTCTCCTGGGCCATTGGTGAACACTCTACCCGCCATTGGTGAACACTCTACCCGCTAATCATGCTTATTTTATGGTAATTTAAAGTTTTTGAGAATTTATGAAAATTTCTGCTTTTTGAGTTATTTCCAATTTTTGACACTTGAAAATTGGGCTTATTACAAGCCTTGTTAAAGTTGTTTTTTTTTTATATCCACTCTAAAGTGTTTTTAAATCAGTTACAACCATTTATTTCAACTTAGATGCCTTTGAAAAATTCAAGGTCAACCATCTAAAAAACATTCTGTTGAGTAATTTTCAAAATATTCAAAGTTTAAGCACTTTTCTCTCCATGTTTAAACCACTCAATCTACTCCACTCTAATTATAGGCTTAGAGTAATAAACTAAACACCCAAAACCTATTTGATTATAAGTGTTTTTCATCCTTAATGGAGGGCTTAAAAAAAAACAACATTTTTTTTAATTCTGGAAATATTAAATATTTTTCTAACTCAATAACTCATAGAAAAAAAAGCAAAATCATAGAAAACAATATATATTCTTAAAGTACATGTAGAAGTGAGTCTAACAAAAGAATATTCATATATATCCTAATCTTTGATATATTATTAATATATCTAAAAATCGGAGGAGACATGATTTTAATAAAAACAAGTGTCTTTGCTTGCTATCAGAGAAGCTCCAATGGATAAGCCAGGCAACTATGAAAAGTCCTTGTCTCTGGGATTGATGAACTATCATGAACAATTATAAGTGATATCTGGCATTGCTAAATTTATTACATGGATCTTTGTTGATGATACTAAATTTCCAGCATTAAAAGCTTCGTTTCATATCCACCATGCTGTATTCCATGGTTTCCATGATTTTGATCAAGGACCCAATTCAAAGAAAACTGCTTCAGAAAGTTGTATATAAAGTATAAATAATGATAGTTGTATTTAAAATTAAACCGGGACATTGGCCCAGCGGTTAGAGTGTTCGCCAATGCCCCGGGAGACCTGGGTTCAATCCCAGGTCGAGTCATACCAAAGACTTTAAAAATGGAACTTGATACCACCTTGCTTAACACTCAGCATTATAAGGTACGGTTCAAGGGTAAAGTGGAGCAATCCTGGGAATGGAGTAGCGCCCTCCCCTACACCTTGGTGTAGTAGCTATCGAAAAGGGAGCCTTCGGGTCACCCTCGACTATGGTATTTAAAATTAGTAATGAAAGTCATAATTTGTATATAAATTTGTAACAGTTAAAAGACTCCTATGAGTTCCCCTTATTTTCTGGCTTTGTCGTGATATTTTTCATTTATGCATATTAAAAAATTAATTGAAAAGAAAATGATATGTTCATTGTCAATTTATAAGGCATCAGAATTTATTTTGTATAACAGTTGAAAGCTTATAATTTTGCTTCTGAAAATGTCAAAGTGACAAGTTTTTTATCTGTTGTCAGAAGTTACCTTAGAAGACAACTACATAAAATAGATGTAAAATTATTATACAAAACTTACATAAAGGCCACCAAAAATGGACCAATTTCAAGTTGATCAAAAAATAACTGAATTTTCATAGTGACATCAGAATCTTTTTACAAGTTGCCTAACTACACTCTTTGTAATGTTTTGGTTAATTCTGGAATTTTGCCATTTTCCTTGTTCAATTTTGCCATTTACCTTGAAGGTAAGTGTTCAACTGTGCATTTTAATATTTTGTCCTATCATTTCACTTCAAAGCTGAAAAAAACCTCAGAGAAGAAAAAGAATGTTCCATTTGTTTATTGAGAAAAATTTCAAATTAAAAGGGGGAAGAAAACAAAAAAGAGAAAGAGAAATAAGGATGAAAGAAAGAAGAGGAAAATGGAATAAATAAGAGATAAAAGGATAGAAGAAAGACGAGGGTAAGGAGAAAGAAGGGAAGAGGATAAAAGAGTTTTGACTTTTATAATGCTACTTGTTCATGTCATCTAGCAGCTAATGAAGTACTCTTTTGGAAAGCAAGGGATGTAATTCCTAAATCACTAATTTGTAAAAATCTTTAAAAAGAAAACTGGAATAATGAGAAATTGACATTAAAAGAAGAGATATCTAAGACCCCATACACAGTCACCCCTCCCCCAATGCCAGTTGAACACCACTGGGATTTTTGTTATCTCAGCAGTTAATTCCCACCACTGTTAGATCCATGTTGCTTTGCAAGACATCTTGAACCCGAGACCTTGTTCCAGCCCCGAATATAAAAAAAAAAAAAAAAAAAGGTTTAACTTACTATTAGACCATTTTCAGCTGTGTTGCAGGTTCCAGAATCAGTGAACTAATGCCTCTGTTAAAATCCACCTTGATTTGAGAAAACTCCTGAATTCAAGGCCTTGAACCAAATTCTGACAACTAAAGACTTAACTTACTACTAGAATGTTTATTATAGTTTTGCAGATTTCAGTGTCACTCCACTGAAACAGTAATGGGAAGGGTTAAAACTGCTGTATACAACAAGCAACATAAACCAACAAAGGTGTTATATTTCTAACCATTAATTTTGTTTCTTTGAATTATTTTGATATAACCACTCACCAATGACATGTTCATCACTTCAGTGACTTCATCAAGTGACCTTCTCACCCTCTGTGATCAGAATACAATGTTGGTAGAGGGATGGATGGCTATGAAAATCAATGACCCAGTCAAACAAAGTATAACCATGCCTAATAACATGATACCAGGTGTACCCCCTCATCAATCAGTTACCTCGCTGGTTACTGATTGATTAGGTTTTGACCTAATTTGTTTAACATATTTTATACAACTTCTGAAAAGAGTATGGCATGAATAAGAAAACAACTTTGTCTATTTGGATAGAAAAGTTGGTTCATTAATATTTAGATGAAGCAAGGAGTTGAGGAAATATTAAGTCTATGATGTGTCTGTAGTTGTGTGCTTGCATAACAGTAATTGATTAGTTTTATGCAGCTATTTATTTGAGCTAGAAACTAAAAAAAAAATACATTGGAAATTCCTTTTTTTCTGTTCATTGTTTAATCAGTTAATTGATGATAGTCTCCTACTTACTTTTCCTTATTTTCTCTTGCTTTGGTTTTATAAGAGATTGACAACAAGGTTTAGAGTCTCGTGAAAGAAACCCCTAGTTTCAATGTCTTCTAACTTTTGAGGCCTTGTTTAATTCATAGTCTTAAGGTATCAGGGTGTATCTCCAGTAAAAATATATAGTGGTACAGTAAAGCTGTAACTGACAAAGGGGTGATTGTAACTGGTTTGATATTAACAGATTTGGCATTCACTCATCAAACTAATTTTGTCTCACTGTATTGAATAGTCCTCCATATGTCTAAAGCTCTTCTCAAAATCATTATGATAAAAACAGCCAATTATAAGATGAAGATTCCAACCATAAGCTGTAAAGTCTTGGTTAGTAGAAAAGATCAATCAAAACATACAAAAATACACAATTTTTTTTATATTTTCTTTAATTTAAAACAAAGAGAGCTATTGATATTTGAAGAAACATAATAAGATATGAGGTTAGTTTCTCAATCAGGTAAGTTTAAAAAAGGAAAGATATATACACACACAAATGATTTACTTTTTGAGCCCAAAGTCATAAAAATGGATTTCAACAGAAACTACAAAGACTCAAGGAGCACTGAAAAACTGTTGCATAGAGCAAGTTTTCAGCTACAAAATACTATTTTTCCATATAGACATCACCAATGGCTATGCATTTTTGCCAGCAATGTAAAAGAACTTTTGGTGTCACCCTGATAAAAATAGACTAAGTTGGTTTCTTTGTTCGACAGCATATCGACTTTTGTGAGCTACTTAATGGCAAATCCTTGTAGGAGAACAGTAGTGGTACTATTTAACTCAACTAGGGGGAGATAAAGGGTTCATACTTTTCCCAGAGTGAATGTAATTGCGTGGCAGGAGTTTGAACTCGTTTACTATTGCTGTCACAGTCCAGAACTTTAACCATTACACCATAAGAGCTCCTCACCCAGCAGTTTTTAAAAGGAGTTACACTCACACACACACACATAAACACTCAGAGACAGACATATATGTAAATACACAGAATATATTAATACTATTTGTATTGATATATAAATTAATCTTTTGGGTAACTGGTTCATTCATTCAGTGAAACTCTCATATATGACTAATTTATCCGATGGATAATCCATTTGAAAAGCGATAATTTACAAGAAATATGTTGTTATAATATAGTTATTTCCCTTAAGATATATTCAGTTAAAATATTGCAGATCATTCCATTTAAGAAATTAATGATTTTGAAGAAGTTTCATCAGCAACTTTTCTGAGAAATTTACAAGTAAATCACATATTGCATTTGTCTTCTTTTCAAAACATACCTTTTTTAAAACTTGGCCGACCATGGTCGATGGTGACTCGAAGGCTCCCTTTTCAATAGCTACTACAACGAGGTGTAAGGGAGAGTGCTACTCCTTTCTCTGGATTGCTTCACTTACCCTTGATTCGTACCTTATAATGCTGAGTGTTAAGCAAGGAGGCATCAAGTACCATTTTTCGAGTCTTTGGTATGACTCGACCCCGTTCCATAAGTGAACTCTCTAAATATTATATGACCTCTTAAAATCTTACGAATTTCACCATTTGATTATTATTGAGTTGTATTATTGTTTGTGGAAAACTGTTTAACTGGCACTGTTAATGTATGTATTTCTTTTCCTTCGTTAAAATATTCTCTCCAAAGAGTTTGATAAATCTATATATTAATAAAATTTTTGGTGTGTGTTGGTTGGTTGGTTGCTGAAGTCATTTTTAAAATTTTGCCCTCCAATTATATACTGTACAAAAAAGTATATTTGTAATCATTCTAATCGAATAAACTTCATATTTATTTGCAATATCAATGTTTTAAGAGGCACTGAATTAATATAGTCCAAATTTATTTAAAGCGTTATCTATATTAGATTTGTTGATGGGACCCTTGTCACAACATGCCAAGGGAAACAACCCACTCCAATACCACGCTCTCCTGTACCAAAAGAAAATTAAAAAAATATTAACGCTTCTGGTTTTATCATTTACTCATATACTTACGTCTTCTTCTCACTCTACTACGAATCCTAATTAAATAAAATACGATAGATGTGGTGTCTGAAGGGGCATGAATTAAAACACAACCAGTTGAACGGGAACTCTGTGGAATTGGTGAATGTCTTCCAAAATAAACAACTTAAAATACAAATAAAAACAAAAAGCCGTATTTAACTAAACTTTACGTTATCGTCGGCATTTGTGTATACCGGATCTACTTACCCATGAACAAATTCCGTTCCCTCCACTTAGCCAACAAGGTGTAAGGATGGCAGACAGATTCGCGCCTCCAACGATAGAATGGATAAGTCCAAAAAATGTCCACGAGATTCAGGATGTCATGACATGAGTTACCTTCCCTTCGAAGAAGCAGTTACTTCCCTTGTTTAAATAAATACCAGACCTCGTCGATATACACACAAAGCCAAACATGTCTCGTTGTTGTCTATCGCTTTTTTATTTTCCTACTAACAAAAACTATAACATGGTGGCAGCGGTAAAATAAAAACATGGAATACTACACGGAATGTAAAAAGACAACAGGAGAGCTGTTCTAAAGTCTGGCAACATTTTATTCTTCTTACCGGCTTTTGCGAAACAAGAAGCACCACGTGCGTTTTTAATAATATAAATTTTTTTAAAAAAGACGCCATATTGGAATTTTTTAGCAACAACCATAAGTTGTCTCGAACTTCTTTTCAAGTGCTTGTATTGTTTAAAATAATAATAGCAATCATGTCTAACCATACATGTGAACCTTTTATGTGCTGAAAAACGCCAAATTTAGTGGAATCCCTGAAAATTTTCAAGCAACAGTGTGAGTTATTCTTCTCCGTGAAGGGCATTGCAGAAAACAAACAAGCGGACCATATTCTTTTGTTATCGGGAAAAGAAGATTTAAGACGATATAACTCATGGTCATTCGGAAACGATGCCGACAGACGCAACCCAGCGGTGATTTGGGAAAAGTTTCAAGAACAAATAGAGCCACAAGTTAACTTTCGGATTGCACGCTTTTGCTTACAAAATTACTCGAAGAAAGAAACAGAACATTGACAATTTTCTGGCGAGATGTAAGCTTCAGGTGCAAAAATGCAAGTTCAGAGACGAACGTGAGATGGGAGAAAGATTAATTGACCAGATTATTGCCGGAACAAAATTCCCAGAACTATAAAAACAGCTTCTCAGCAAAAACGAGGCAATGTCCATGTCAGAAGTACTCAACACGTGTTGAAGTTACGAGGCTTCAATTAACTACATGAGACATATGGACAAGCTACAAGGGAAATGCGACTACCAAATAAGTGAAAATAAAGCACAGACTTGAGGACACAGATAACTCTGGCAAATGTGGACTTAACCATAAAAATGGGAACTGCCCTGCTCGAGGCAGCATGTGCTCAGCATGTAGATGTAAAAACCACTGGGCGAGGATATGCCACAACAAAAGACTCAAGACAAAAAAAGGACAGGCAACCATAGACATATAGGTCTACCAAACAAAAAAAAAATCACACCAGTGCAGTATGCGCACAAAAACCTCCAGAACTATATTAACGTTCAGGACCAGGTTGCGGATTAGTTCGAGAAAATATCGTTTTATTCAATGGAAGACTGCAGAAAAAAGTGCTCTCGGACAGAGGCATTCGCTTCATTTGACATTATTTTACCTAACAGGAAAGGTGTCCACGAATTAAAAATCAAGGTAGACACGGAGGGAAATACACTCCCCTTACGCACATTCCAGCAAATGTTTCCAGAACATGTAGACCGGAATGGATGACCACGTCCTGGCACAACACGGAAAGAATCAGTAGTACTAACGGCATACAACGGATCTAGTATACCACAGCACGGATCCATACAAATTCATCGTGCCTACATGGGTGAATGGAGGCTTGTGAAATTCTACATAGTGACCTCCAGTGGACCTACCATACTAGGTTAACCCTCCCTTAAGATTTTAAGACTGGTTACCCTACACTGTTCCATTCAGAGAACAAAGTGCTCCCCAGTCAATCATGAGACAAATACCCCAGTTACTCCATCAGACAATACACCAATCAACTCCACGAAAGACCTGATTGAAGCATATCCGGATCAATTTGATCGAATTAGCAACTTCGCAGGGTAATACTACATCGTACTTCGACTAAACAACCATCCAATAATTCATGCACCCAGGAAATGCCCCATCCATATGAAGGACGAAATAAAGGCAGAACTAGATGAGATGGTATCACAAGGAATAATAAAGAAAGTCGATGAACTAACAGATTGGGTTAGCAGCATTGTGTATGTGCGCAAGAGCAACGGCAAACTCCGCCTATGATCTAAACAAGGCCATCATGTGTTGCCACTACAAAACTCCAACTATGGAAGAGCTCTCGCACAAACTGTCCGGCGCCAAATTCTTCTCCAAGCTGGATGCAAAAAATGGCTACTGGTCTGTCAAACTTGACAGGGAATCACAATTGCTAACTACTCTCAATTCTCTTTTCTAAAGGATGCCCTTTGGCTTAGTTATATCTCGGGATGTGTTCCAGCAGAGGATAGATATGATAATAGGAGAGTGTACTGGAGCTTTAGCATTAATCGATGACGTTATTATTCATGGAAAAACCAAAAATGAGTACGACCTCAACTTGCGAAAGCTAATGGAGACAGCACGAACTGCAGGACTAACATTTAACAGTAACAAATGTGCTATCAACCAGGAACAAGTCAAATTCTTCGGTGCTATATTCGACAAGAACGGTATACACCCAGATCCCAAAAAAGTGGAGGAAATAAAATCCCTCCCCAGTCCAACTAATATTACAGAGCTACAGAAGGTACTAGGAATTATTACCTACATGGCACCATTCATTCCTAGGCTGTCAGACCTCACAGCAAACCTCAGGGAACTCCTGAGAAAAGATACCGACTATGATTGGAACGATAGCCACCAGAAGTCGCTGCAAGAAATAAAGGACTTAATATGCAAGGAAATGCTACTACATTATTACGACCTTCTAAAAAGTCCGTGATACAAGTAGACGCATCATCCAGAGGCTTGGAAGCAGCCCTAATCCAAGAAGGCAAACCTATAGCCTTTGCTTCAAAATCCCTGACCGAAACATAGCAGCACTACGCTAATATCAAGCGGGAGCTCTTAGCTGTTGTATTCGGCTGCGAACGATTTCGCACATTTACAGTTATGCATTTGAAGAGTGATCACAAGCCCTTGTGAATGATCTGCATTAAGAACCTAACAGCAGCACCTCCTCGACTTCAACGGATGTTGTTAAGACTCCAAGAGTATGGCATGGTCATCAAATATCGACCAGGCAAAGAGATGCTACTGGCAGATGGACTGTCCAGACTTCCCAACAGAAAAAACAAAGAAGTCATTGACTTAGATGTCAAAGTAGACTTCGTACGATTCTCAACTGAAAAATTAAATCAGACCCGTCAAGCAACCAATGCCGACTCAATATTGTGTGAATTAAGGGTACAGATTCAAGGCTGGCCAGAATCTTGCAGAGAACTACACAAAGACCTTCAACCCTACTGGTCATATCGAGATAAGCTCTCTATTGAGAATGGTATTTTGCTTAAAGGAGACAGGATACTGATCCCCAAATCAATGCAGACTTAAACATTGGAAAAAATTCAATATGGCCACCAAGGAAGCGACAAATGCAAACTCAGGGCAAAAACCTCTGTTTTCTGGAGTGGCATAAACAGCGACATAGACAAGATAATGCAGCAATGCGCCATCTATCAAGAACCCCAGAAATCCCAATCTGCATAGTCCTTAATGCCACATGAGATACTAGTACGACCATGGCAAATCGTGGCTACTGATATTTTCTAGTCAGGTACGACCTTAAAAGTCCTCAAAGGAAAATGATCTTAAAGGAATTTATTAGAAAAGCAAAACACCTGGTCCAGGAGGCAGGTACCCAGGAGAAATGAAGGATAAAATGATGAGGAATACACTGGTGTTCATCATAGAGTCTGACCAGGTCTGCAGAGATACCATCAAGATAGAGGATACCCTCGCATATACAACCTAGAAAAAATAGACGAGAGCTCCAGAGTGCAGATGAAGGTTCTAACTCCAGCCCCTTCATTCTTAGATGCAAGCCGGCACAGGATCTTGGGATCATTTCAGTTGAATGAAATAAAAAGAGTACAACAGGCCCTAAAACCCTAACCAAAAAGGAACTACTGGAAAATATAAAACTTGCTTCAACAAAATAAGATGTTTCCCCAGGAGAAAACATGTAGTAAACATGAAAGAAAATCTCAGATCAATCGTATATACATATTTCCACTTGATAAGGCAGAGTTGGAAAAAATGGAAAAGGAGGTCATTATAAAGAAGGTTACAGGCCCAACTGAGTGGGTAAACTCTATCTCCTGCCGAATAAACACAGCCAAGGATGGAACATCCAAAATCAGGCTTTGTTTGAACCCCAAGAACCTGAATAAAACTATTTTTAAAAAGGTACTACTCAACAAAAGCAATAGATGAGCTACTACTCTTACTACACGGGGAAAATACTGCAATGTCATTAATATAAAAAGGGGATATTGACACCAAGAACTAGACTATGTTCGTTTAAAACCTCAACCTCTGCGTATCGAATTGTTAAATCACTGTTATATTAGAACATACCAAATCAATGTCAGAGGTAGGGTATACCAAAAACAAACTAAGACTTACCATAAATATAGTCAGCATACCAAGCCAGAAAGCACTATCTCTACCACCCTATATAAACATCACACAAGAAGCTATAAAAACGCTAACTGCAAACAGAATCAAACATTGCACAAGAAAATCCTACGGACTATCTAATCACACCAACTGAAAGACTACCAAGAGCACAGAAACAATACCAGCTGCACAGCTACACAAAAAGATCAGGAAGAAATACTAAGATATCATAAAAGTACGAAGAATAGAAGATACCATACCTAAATAACATATACACATATATAAGTAAGTTGGCGACCTTAGTCGAGGGTAACCCGAATTGGCCTAATGAGTAGTGTTCGCCAATGGTCCGGGAGACCAGGGTTCAATCCCAGGTCTAGTCATACCAAAGACAAAAAATGGTTCTTGATGCTGCCTTGCTTAGCACTCAGCATTATAAGGTGAGGATCAAGGGTAAAGTGGAGCAATCCTGGAAATGGAGTTGCACCCTCAGTGTAGTAGCTATTGAAAAGGGAGCCTCCTGGTCACCCTCAACTAAGGTCGCCAATTTTACATATACACTTTATATATAAATATCTAAAAATAAATAAAATTAGAAAAAAACAATTATCATAAATGGAACAAAGTTGCCATGATGGTTAATTATTTTATCACGCGGTTTGGTTTGGTCGCGAGTTTTTCAGTTAAGTTATCTAAAATCTTTGAACGGAAATGTAAATCAAATCGGAAAGTTTAAGCGAGTACATTCCGATCAACACAGGAAGGCCCAAATGTAAACAAAATGGGCTCATATCTTGGCCGTGATAGGCTTGGTTGGGGAAATGAAAACAGTGAATTTGGGGCACGTTAGAAGTGACGCAATAATTTAGCAATATGATACCAGCCTACCGATATCTTGAATCTAAATATATAAAAATTAGCGAATTTTTAAAAAGTTGTCAGAAGTTTGTGTTCAGAGAGTTCAGTGGGGCTGGGGAGGGGAGCTGTCTCTTTGTGACCCTTACAGATTTTCTCTTTCTTTCGTATGTAGTCTGAACATCGAACAATAAATGATTGTTAATTGTTGACGGAGAGTTCTTGTTTTTGAGTTGCCAACACCCAGGCAACTTTGTTCCAACGGATCCCTCCGACCGTCAGAAGTTCCGGATGGATTTTGTCATTCCTTATCTGTGGATCTTTCAAACACAGCGTGGGTACAGAGAAGACTGATAAAGAAACTGTCTGGAAACACATTTGGCACTGGACCGAGCGATAGTGTTAAAACTGGTGCCAAGTCAAGCTATGGTACCATATTTGGTACCGTGCCCAAGATAAGGGCCTAGACGGTGTAAACTGTTGTATCATATAAAGAGTGGATGTCATAACATAAGACAAAAATAAAATAAAGATGTAAACACTCGCAGTTTTATCGCCTACTTATGTGTTTACATTATAGGATAGACATTTCTTTAGTTTTAGATAAATCAACTAAGAACACGTAGATAGGAATATTCCAGAAAAAAAGGATCAAAATCTTACTTATATAGAATTCAAACTCTTATATTTTTAAACTAATCAGCTATGGTCTCATAGAATTGAATATTCTAGAAGAATCGGATCAAAAAGTAGCTTGTAGAAAAATTTGTCACAGAAATAAGAATAGTTAGGTTCCAAAATAAATAAGTAATTTCTGTGAATCTGATTGGTTAAGACAGGTCATGGGTTGCGTTTTCGCCGATGTCCGCGCATTTGAACTTTATTTGACCTGTAATAAACTTAAAATATTTTACTTTGATCCTATTTTATTTTACCAGAAAGTATAAATTGCGGAAGATTTTTAGTTCAAAGTAGAGACTGACAGATCAGCAGGTAGGTACATCACATCACAGCACGATAGATTGACGCCAGATGACCTGCCCATACGCACAACAGTAGGAGAATAGGCCGAAAGACTCATACCAGGACACATACATATACACACACATACACATGTATGTAAGTACATGTCTATCTTTTCTCTTTAGTTCGGACATACACATATGCAGACATTCAATTTAACTAATAATATTTGTGTTTTACGCATACACATATGAATACCTTTTGTATAATCATTGCCATTGTTGAATTGATATAAGATAAAGAATCGTTTGTTTTTTAATGTTTTTGTTTTTGTCAATTTTTTCTTGTCTACGTTGTTTGTACGAATTTGTATAGTATCATTGTGGAACTAACACCCGAAGTTTTACTTTTCACGGAACCTCGGGAAATCCTCTTCCTCCACAACATCTTATTCTCCTCTGTCCCATGAACCTGAATTAAACAAAACTATGATAGCCCTAACAGGTAATACTGTAACGTAATGGCCAAGGGATTTCGGTTCATGCCTTTGAGTTTAGTTTGGCTGAGAACCTTTTGGCTCAGCACATGGGTTAGTTAGGTGCAAACCTTGATGGAGGTGGTAACGCGCATGCGGGGCGGACGTGCCACTCAGAGATGTCACAATAGCCCGAGATGACGGAACGGGGTGACGGAGTGCGAGTGACGTCACGCACCGGAAGCGCGCAGGGGTTTGTTGGAATTTGAAGAAAGTTAGGGAGTTGAATACTAGACGCCAAACGAGGAGCTCGCAGGCGCGAGGCGGATTTGCGCCCTATGGGGGCCGCTCGAGATGGGGGCCAAATGAATAAGACAGCGTAGAAGATTGTGTCACTCCTCCTTAGGTCGAAAACTAACTCAAAGTTAATAAAAAGGTTTCGTACCTGAACAAGAAGTTGTTACGTGTTTTCGAATTTCGAGCTTCCTATGTTCTTTATGTGTTCTACGTTATGTATATATGTAATGAACGCCCCATGTACATTTTGCAAATAGCCGTATTTACCTATGGTACAATACCACTCTAGGTCAGAGAGAACCTGGTGGTAATGGCAACAGAAAGGTGACTCTACAGTCTTCAGAACTGGAGCCTCACCATTGGATGTGATTGTGTTAAACTCAAGATATCATCTCCAGGGAATGTTGCTGGCGTATTCTAAGCTTTGTCATGTGTGTATATGTAGTGCAGGATGAAATGTTTTGTTAGAAACAAAATTTTGAGTGTTGGTTCCATAATTAACAACAAAAATAATAGAAACAACACAGACAAAAGAAATTTCAAAACACTGAGAATGCCGAAACAAGTTTTATGACATAAAACAAGCAAAGAAAAGTCAATACAAAGTAGCAATGTGCGAATATGTTTGTCATATCTATATATGTGTGTGGACGTGTATATTACAAATGTTATGCAAATGGAAGTGTGTGCTGTTCGAACGTATCTGTGTGTACGTGTGTTCGCCGACAAGGCAAGCGGAGAGAGAAAGTCGTAGAGTCGCAATTACGTCTATATGTATGTGTATGCACTCGTGGGAACTAAAAGGTATATAGCAGCGGAGTGCGAGTCTGCTCGCTGACTGAATGTGTGTGAATTGTATTTGTGGACGACCTTGAAGTTCATGAGAAGTTAAGTAGTTTGAAAAATGGCAAATGTACTAATTTCGATATGGCTATGAAAATATTTTCGCTGGCTGTAAGTTCTCCCATTTCCGGATACGTGTCTGAAGTTGTGCGTGGCGCTATGTCTGAGACCGGAGAGCGAGGGAGGGCGAAAAAGCCAAAGAGAAAGTTGCTTTCGCAGGCGTGGAATACATAGGTTTCCTTGTCACGTGACCGGCTCCAAACGCAAGATTTATTTTTGCGTAGGACAAGTTCCTTTGGGATTTCACACACGCGGACGTATTTGAGGACACTGTCACGTGACTACTCAGTCCAACTAGGTTCCCGAAACTACTTATTTTATTTTGGTGCTTAACTATTTTTGTTTCAGGAACAAGTGAATTTTGGATCTTATTTTCCCAGAATTTTCCACTCCACGTGCTTGTAGCAGTCACAGATCTATTTTCTCTCGCGAATCAATGCCCCCGCCAAGCAATTCGGCCACACACTGACCAATCAGGGGCAGAGCACATTGATTCCTTCTTCCTCTCTAGAACTATTTTTCTAGCCCTTTTTGGAAGTCACGACAAGTCATAGAGCACCTAGCTAGCAGCGAAGAAAGATCTCTCTCCCGTACTCTCCTACGGACATTCGACATGGAAGATCTTCATTGAAGAGCACGCTGCTACAAGCTACAAACTCAAGAACCAACATACTATCTGGCGACACTAAAAAGAACTATAATAAGAGGGCAGATGATATTACCATTTAAACATAAATGGCAGTTGACGTTGTGGAGTTCTGTTGCCTCTTGTTATATTAAAAGAAAGAAAATAAAATAATGAAGGCATTAATATTGATGGTTTAATAGTTTAATGACAGTTTGAGATGAAGTTTTTCCTTGTGGCGTGAGTTGAAGAAGATAGAAAACAGTTGTAAATGGCTGAGCGGGAATTTAGTACTTAGCCAGATGCTTCGGGGGTCCATTTGGTTTAAAAGGGAGAAATAATTGACCAGGAAATGGTCTCCTAAAGGAAGCAGAGGAACAAATGTTGAAGTGTGCTCTCTCGAGATGAAAAGTCCTTGTTTGCTGTTGGAGTCGTCCTGAGTTAGAGAGAGAAATGTTATCTCTCGTGTCGGTTGGTCTTACCTTGCTGCCAGCCAGGAGGAAAGGAAAAAAGAGAGAGTGAGCATGGTTAGCGCTGCCCGGGCAGAATAGCATCGGTCATTTTCATTGGATGAAATGTATAATTTCAAAACTCCAACAGCAAAATCAATTCCCGCACTAAATAATGGTTTGAAATTCTTTCTGCTACAGAACCTTTTCTCACTGACTTGTTTATTTCTGCTATAATAATAAACCTTTCGTTATGTTTTCAAAGAAGTTTAATCATTTATTTGTATTGTCTATTAATTTATAGTGTTATGGTGACCTTGGCGTGATATTGACAAACCTTCTGAATAACGAAGCAAAAAAGGAACAACACGAAACTCAGCCTTCATTTACAGACAGCAGAACAAGCAAAAAAAAGCTTCCTGACTCAAAGAAATTCACAACTGATTTTTTTTCTTTCTCGCTGGCACACGTGTCCATTCAAGAGACATTCGCCGCGTCGAAGACATTGGCGCAATTTTTCTTTCAGCAAAATATACTTTAAAAAAAACTTTTTGTGACAGAGAAAGACTTTAAAATACTTCGTTTTACGAATTCATGAAAGAAAGAAAAATTTTTTAGCAAGTAAAACAATCTTTTTTAAAAAAGATATCATTTTTCGTCTACTAGACATAGCGGCGCCAATTTGCAAAGACAGTTTTATTCATCAAGTCGTCAAATACAAAGGCTACAGCAATATTCTCCCTTTACCCAAATACCGACATTATTTGAACACGTGCCTCTACAACAAAAAAGACCAAAAAACTTTTCAACGAGGAATTATTTTCTTTTCAGTCCGTCCACGAATTTACACCAACTCAAACACACTAAATGCTTAAATTTAGACTCGCGTCTTGGACATGAAAAGAAATCATGGACAAAAAAAAAAAAAACAACATTTTATTCGACCTAAGCGAAGCTTTAAAAAAAATTTCAATAACCACGAAAAAAGTGAGTAATACATTTTACTACATTTTTTTCTCGTTTAAAAAACTGTACAGTCGGAGCTAAAACGGCGCATTCCTCCTAAACATTTCATTTTCCCGCCTAAATGGTGATTGGGCGACGCCATCTTGAATTTCGTCTTTTGTTTTTGGAGCGGCCTTGTGAACTGACTAGCATCTTTGTTTTCCCAACTTAGGAACTTTAAAGCACCACCTTTAAAAATACTTTTTAACACGAATATTACTTTTTATTTTCGTTTTCTCGTAGCTGTTAAAACATTTTCCCTCTCGTTTATTTCTCTCGGAAACGTGTTTCTATGATTTTTTGGTCTGTTATCGCTCTCTCTCTCTCTCTCTCTCTAAAGAAAATGGCTACTACATTACCTACTTTTGCTGGCGACGTTCGAGTTTGGTTTGCCTGACTCAAGTCGTATTTTGTGGCAAAAAACGTCACGGAGCAGCGACAATTGCATTCCCTCCATCATTAACGCCAGTTGTTAAAGACTGATGACTGACACCCTTCTTAATTCTACTTATGACAGTATGAAGCGGGAGATTCTGCTCCGGACGTCGCTTTCAGCGGAAAAACGGTTCCCAACGTTAGTTAATGACGAGCTGTTGGGAGACCGCATGCCAAGCGAATTGCTCCGTAGAATGAGAGAGCTGGCAGATGCCCCTACTGATAGTGCCATTATAAAGCAGCTTTTCTTCTCAAGGCTGCCACCTCAAGTAAAGGCAATTCTGGCACCCATGGTAGAAAAGAGCTCCGCAGACGTAATAGCGTCCTCGGCGAATAAAGTGATGGATTTCACTAAGGGGCCCATTACCGCGTCCATTCCCCAGCCAAAGGCTGAAGTCTCTACGCTCTCTGCTGCTGGGAACACAAGCCAAGTTGCAACGCAAGTGACCATACTCGACGCTTTGAAGCGGCTTACCAATGAAATAAGTAAATTAGCCGTGGGTAGGTCACAATTGCCCAGATGTCGATACAAAAGTCGTTCGCCATCCCCACATCACCGCCACCACTCAAACAAGCCAGGACTATGCTTTTATCACAGTCGCTTTAGCGCGGAGGCACGGATGTGCAAAATACCCCGCTCGTTCTTAAACCAGGGAAACTTAAATCTGGAGAGCTGAGCAGGGCACACTCTCCACAAGATTTACGTAAGCCTATTTTATCACAGACTCCAGATCCCAAGCACATTGTTTGGTTGACACAGGAGCAGCTTGCAGTATCTGGTCACTGAAACTCCTCACTAAGAAGCCGCCAGTGTCACCCATCACACTGCAAGCGGTAAATCACTCCTATATTCCCACGTACGGTCAAATTTCTCATTCTTTGGACTTGGAATTACGGAGATACTTTACATGGGTTTTTACTGTAGCAGATTTACCATACCTCATTCTAGGCTCGGACTTTTTGCACCATTTCAACCTCTTAGTGGATATGCGCAAACGACGGTTTATAGACGCTAATACGGAACTTTCCGTCTCGGGTTTTAAAGCAAATACCTCACCTATCAGCCCGGTATTTTTCATTACCGCCACCGACAGCCCATACCAAACCTTATTACGCTCTTACCCAGAGTTAACAAATTTGAATTTTGTTGTGAGCAAGCCAACACACTCAACAACTCATCACATTGAGACCACTGGTGCTCCTGTGTTCTCACGCCCTCGTCGCCTCCCTGCAGATAAACTTGAGGCGGGCATGCACGGAAGCGCCCGAGAACCGCATGTGCGTGCTTCAGCCGGGCACACATTCGAGGACGACACTACAGTATGACAACAAAAAGGCACTCACCGGATTGACTAGACTATCCTACTCGCGAGACGGATAGCAGATAAAAATGAAGTTGAGATGCGCACAAGCTGTATTTTTTTTAATAAGTCATAGCCAATCACGGTGCACGCAATGGACTCTACCGATGGTGTAATGGTATGTGCCGAGCGTTACATACAGAATGCTCCAATCTTCAGCCAGCCACTACGAAGGTTGCCGCTAGATAGTGTTGGTATTCGTATTCATGTTCGTTTCCGTTCGCTCTTGAATTTGGTTCGTTCACGTCGGATTATTTGTAAGTTGGTGTCGCCGTATTGGTGTTAGCGCCCGTTTTCCGTTGGTGTTGGCGTTCGAGTCTAACCCGGTTCCACAGATAAGACTACAAAACTAAAGGAGGCGAAGGCTGAATTTAACCATATGCTGCAGCTGGGAATTATACGCCCCTCGTCCAGTCCATGGGCTTCCCCTTTGCATATAGTTCCGAAGCGTTCTGAGGGTTGGCGTCCGATTGGGGACTATCGACGTCTAAATGCCATGACGGTACCTGATCGTTACCCAATCCCACATATACAGGACTTCGCTTCCTCTGTATGGTTATCGCTAGTATATATGAAATCTAATATCAGTCTTTACCCCTTCACCCCAGACCATATAGTGCCAGGTCTTTGAAAACATTCAGCCTTTGATCTACTGCCCAAGTGCCACAAAGCCATGTCCAGCAAAGGCCATTGAAAGTAATTCCTGTCAAACTCCATTCTTATCACCTTCTAATTCTTCTGAAACGCGCACACAAACACGCTGCAAACATTCATATACACCCACACAGACACACACGTCTGCCAACATATGCCTACTGTAAAGTTAGCGAAAGAAAAATCACTTCCAGAGAAAAATTTAAAGCTGCCAGCCAAGAAAATACTTTGAAAAAATCAGAATGATTTTTCCAAAGTATTTTCTTGGCTTTCAGAGTGTCGAAAGGAGTACATGCAAAAAATCTCAGCCAACACGAGTGTTCGTAGATTTCTTCAAGGTATTTCATTTCATATACAGAGGAAAGATGGAATAAATACTACTAGTAGATACTATCCCAAAGAAACTGTTACTGCTATAATGATGCTTTATAAAAACACGAAAACAATGGTTTGCCCACTCGATAATGACACCGACTTCTTCGACATTGTCTTTCAAGCAGATACATTAGCACTATATATTTGTTTATAATCTTCTTAGATTGCGTTACACGAACGTCAATAGATCTAATAAAAGAAAATGATTTCTTATTTAAAAAAAGACAAGAAGCAGACGATATCCTGTAGAAACTATGATCAACGCAAATTACACAGACAATCAAACGCTTCCGTCGTAGGAAATGGATACGGCGACACGAGTTCAAATCCTGGACGAGGTTGATTGCATTTCACATAGCACTAATACCCTTGGGAAAGGTATGAATCCAATTATTCTCCCTCCAGCTATGGGTAAATAGTAGGACAGACTGTTCTTCAGCCTTGGTGAGGCAACTAGTCTAGGAGAAGGAAAACTCTGAATTCAAACCTGTTAAACTCCGCTTAAAAATTGAACTTGTGTCATATCCTGCCCGAGCGGAGGAGTTGGTAAATAGGATCAAACGCTTCCCACAGATACACCAGCACAAATAGAATCCATGCTGCATAACCTGGAGCAAACAACAGGAGGCGTTGGTGTAGTAGTGACAACCGCTCCCCCGCCCCAAACGACATAGACTCGCCTGCGCCATGATTTTAGGGCGTCGTGGTGCCAATAAGAACAGATGGTTTGGGAAATGAGGACGAGTGAGAAGTGACAAGCGAGAAGAGAGGATAGAACTTCGACCGGAAGAATCAGACCAAGCTAACAAGCCACTAAAATATCTTTCAAGCTATTTCAGCTTTATTAGCAAAATGGCAACTTGACAGTTGATCCTCGAGTTCAGCGGCGTGACGTCGGATCTGTCGGTAATAGAATGTTTGGAAGATCAAGAGCTAACCTGTGAACTATTCGTGATAGACAAGGTAGAGCAGGTCCTACCGCTGCGATTGAAAGTCTCGACTCGAGAGACATATCGGCAGTTGTCGAAAGAGCAATAGAGCGACGTCGAAGAAATTAAACGTGCCCTTGTAAAGGCCTATGAAACAGATTTGTTCGTGACCTTCGTCAAGAGTATACTGTGCACACATTTTTGACGGACTTGCAGCGTCTGGCTTTGCTGTTGGGGGAGATATCACCAGAATGCTGGATAAAGGGTGATTTTGTGAATGGGTTGCCAAGTCATGTCAGGGGACTCCTCCGATCTTCAGCTAGGATGGAATCCCTGACTCTAAGAGTTACTTGAAAGAGTCCGGGCCATATTGGTTGATGAAAAGGAGATCGAAGAACCCCTAGCCGCAGCAGCACGACCTAGCCAATCCCCAACTTGCACCAGCCCTTTGTGGAGAGAGTCGAACACTTGATGTCTCCTGCTTCAAATGCAGGGGCCGAATCACCTGCAAAACGATGGGAAGAAACCGTTGCCGTGCAATAAAATCGGCCGCGCACCTGCCATCAGTACGGCAAAGTAGGACACTTCTTCGGGAAACGGGTCCGGGAACAAGGTATCGTCACTATCTTCGCCTCTTTTCTGTCAGTGAACTCAGAGATGCCAACTTGACATGTACGGAAAACAGTGTATCGCTCTAGTGGATTCTGGGTGCACTTGCACCATTGTGGACAAGAAAATGTGCAGAGAGAGGCAGAAACTGAACCTAGATATTCGGAATTGGGTTCATCAGTCTCTGCTTGAAAAGTGGACGAGCTGTCGTGATTGAGGCCTTGGAGGACCCCTTGGATTTGACCTGCTTGGGATAAATGCGATCAAAGCCCTTAGTAAGGGTGTGTATTTCAAAGTCGGGGTACATGCAGTTTCTCCCCGAGTCAGTTTCTGTTTGTGCGACAGGACCTGCACTTTCTATCGAAGAATCTAATTTCGCACAGAGTTCGATCAGCAATAAAATGCAGGGACTGCACCATGGAAAAGGGCAGAATATTCCATGCCGGCGAAGATTAGGAAGGAGTATGAGAAGGCAGTAGAATGATGGATTAAGGAGGGTTGGCTTATCCCATACGACGAGCGGAATTTTGGACTCTCGAGAGGGCTACTTCTGTTGATGGCTGTCGTACAACAAAACAAGTTGAAAATATGCCTGTGATGAATTATAGGGAACTCAACACCCACGTCGATGGTTATACTACAGACACCAATATTTGCGCCAGCAACTTAAGAGAATGGAGACAGCAAGGATCGAACATTACGCGGCTAGATCTCAAATCCACTTATCTTCACGTGTGCATCGATGAACAACTCTGGTCTTAGCAAACCGTCATTTTTCGAGGCAAGAAGTACTGCCTGACTTGGTTGAGGTTTAGCCGTAATGTTCCTCCTCAAGTAATGAGAGGTGCGTTAATAGCAAAGAACTGGACGTATGGGTTGACGCGAGTTCTTTGGCCGCAGGTGTCCTGCTTAAATCGCGTGGGATCGTCATCGAAGACCCGTGCTGGTTGTGGCCAAAGTCGGACACACAGCATATCAACTTCGCAGAAAAACGATACGGTCATAAAAGGGGTGAACTTGGCTGTTTTCTGGAATGCCAAGTTTCTGTATTTAAAAATTGATTCTCTGTTAGTGAATCGATAGCTCACCAACACATTGACTGGCAAGGCCAAAGTGAGCACTAAAGCAATAAACGAGATGCTCATTTGAAGACGCCTGAATATTTTCTCGGAGTATGCGTTGATGGTGGACGTCATGCTCATTAAGTCGAATCAGAATAAAGCGGACAGAATCATCAAAGTAACGTAGTGGTGGCTGGAGGCGATGAAGAATGAGATGGAGCCAGTATCACAGACATGTGCTGCAACCGACAGTAGCATGGAGCCGAACTAAATACGACAGATACATTCGCACAGCGGACACCTTGACATGAAACGGACGACCTTTTTCGTCAAGAAAATGGCTCCTTCAACGACGAAAGAGTTTGCGAGATTCGCCATCAGATCCTGTCCTGATAGTCTGGCGCCAGTTCAACAGGGAAAAAGAAAATTAGAAACGATAAACGCATGTCAAAGACTGGGAAGGGACATTTAGCGAACTATGCGGTAAGAACGTTCTGCCGACAAAATCCGGTGTCGCGACTCAATCTTTCAAGAGAGAGGGCCACCTGAGGAGATCTTGTCAGATAACAACCCGGCGTTCAGTAGGTGAAATTTTGGATCATTTGCTGAAATCTGTGGTGTGCGCCTGCTTTTCCGATGCGCACGTGCATCGTCTGGAAACGGTATCGTTGAACGATCCCTCAGAACTATAAAACGTATAGCTTCCAAGAGGCTGTATACTGGTACAAAAGATAATGTCCATGGCGTGTCTGCTCTGGCTAATGCTTTGTACCGGTATGAGAGATCGACGGAATCCTCTCGCTGGAGCTCGAACCTGAAAGCAGAATATATGAAAAGGGAAACATCGTCCCGGGGGGAACTCGACCGAAATTCCCTGACGGTGCACGAGGATGGAGTGCCACGCCGTGTGAAAGACCTCCGCCTTTTTCCTTATACCACGAACAATCCTGTGAAGGATGAGATCACCGCGTCGAGGGACGACGAAATGTATATAACGTTTAGCTATAGTGGAAATGGAGACGACCTTTCGGTTGAGTCTGACCTAGGTGTTTCGAGCGACGGTAACGACAATGAAGGCCAGCAGTTGACAATGGGACCGTCTTAGAGCGTAATGAGCCTGCTGTATCGCGTCTCCGACGAAGCAATAGACAGAAAAGGCTGCCCCACGGTTACCACCCGTGTAATAATGATGACATAAGGGGAGTGTAGTGGCGACAGCCGGTTTCTTCGCCCCAAATGACAGACTCGCCTGCGCCATGATTTTCGGATGTCGTGGTGCCAATAAGAGCAGATGCTTTTGGCAGGCCGGAAATGAGGATGAGCGAAAAGAGAGGACGCTACTACGACAGGAAGAATGAGACTAAGTTAATCGGCCACTAAAATATCTTTCAATTGGCTTCTACGTGAATGCAAATAAAATAGAGTTCATGTATTCTAACCAAGACATCTTCTCTGAAATTAGTCGACAAGTTCACATACTTTGACTGTAATATCTCATTTCCTGAAAGCGATGTCAACATACGCGTAGCACAGGCGTGAAATGGTACTGAGGGTTTATTGACCATATGAAAAACTAAGAAAACAAAACAAGATTTCTTCCAAGCTCTGGTTGTGTTAATACTACTGTATGGATGCATCACATGGACGCTAACAAAATGCTTGGAGAAAAATACTACGTGTTGTTTTGAACAAATCCTGGAAGCAACAAGCCACAAAACAGCAACTGTACGAGTAAAACGTACAAGACATTCGGGGCACTGCTGGAAAAGTAAGGACGAACTCATAAGCGATTTTCTGTCTTGGACTCCGAAACATAGATACGACAGTGTTGGCTGTCCAGCAAAGACATATTTAGCACTGTACAGATACTGGAAGCAGTCTACAGAACTTACCAGGAGCGATGGACTATAGAGACATATGGTAAGAGAGAGTCAAGGAACTTTCAGCACTTGATTATATATATATGTACACTTATACATACACATATGTTGTGGAGCCGATAAGCACGTCGACCCCGCAAATGATTTATAAGGTTAAGCGTGCGAGTCATGACAGCCAAAAGACAATGAAGGAAACAAAGGCGAGGTAACAATATAACAAAGATGACAATTTATTTGTTTTGCTTACAAGGGCATATGTAAAGTTCGTGATAGTTGTTGGTGTCTTCAGCTAGATGGTTGGTGAGATACTCCGACGCGCAGAAGGGGACCTCTAATGGCCCTTAAAAGGACCTTTTGGCATATCTAGGCGAATTCGACCATGAGATATATGATTCAGCTTTGGAAATAATGCGAATGTGACCAAGAGATGTGGGACTCAGCATTGGAAGTAAGGCGAATGCGACCACGAGATGTAGGATTTAGCCTTGAGAGAGCCTCGCTGCGAAGAGCGTGCCGCCTGACCGTCAAAAAAAGGCTTATTGGTATTCAGCAGGAGCTGTGACACAGTAACAGGGCTGCCTAAGCATAGAGTTCATCGTTTAAAAAATAGAAGAGGAAGTACAGTTCTTCTTTAGCCAGGGATAGGCTTCGGAAGATAATCCTCTTTATTTTGATTGAGTTACTTTTGACAGAGAAGCCCTATTAATGATGTAAATGTCGTTTATTCCCTTTTTTCCTTTAGTTGTAGCGGTAGGTCAGCGTTATATAAGGTTTTACATCCGGTCGTAGCCGGATGTAATGTTTAAGGTTTGAGTGATCCGATTTGTTTACGTTTTTAGGCAGGTCACAGCACATATATCTCACCATATAACTATGCTCACACCTATATACACACATGTACTAGTGCATCTATCCGCACCTGAAAGCCACAGTGTTACAGTGGTAAATATTTTTGTCGTCAGCTTACTCCTGTAAACGTCATCTTGATGTAAATGTAAATCCATAGATGTAAAGGTGAGGCGAAGTAATATGTATCGTTCAGTGGCATAGGTCCTCAGTCCCTGGGGTCAAATCTACTTTTATTGCTTCCACCTCCATGTTAAATTCAAGCAGATTTAATTCTGAATATTATTAAGAATATCAACAAATATGATAGAATATTATGTTGCCATTCTCACTTCATAACTCTATCAATGAAATTTACCCAACTTTTCAAGTACAACATTTACATTGTGTTGCTTTCACTCCGCCGTGTTTCTGATTCATGCTTGACAGAAATCTTAAGCTCCTGCTTCAATTTGTCCCGTTCAGTTGTTGAATGTGCAAAGAAAATACAAATGACATATTTATTTAGAAACAGATAATAATTTTTGTTACCTGACTTGCGGCATGACGATATGGTAAGTTCAAACTATAGTTGTCACCGTTAATAAAACGTTGCTTTTGGAGATTTGTTGGGTATTCCTTGCTGAACGCATGACATGACAACCATATTGTGAACAATAATCTTTCAATAAATGGCCACCATCATCTAATTTTGTGCTTATTATTTTCTTGATAATTTCAGCGTCTTTTTTCTTAAGCTGTCAATAAATGACTCTTTGACTTTTACTTTTCTTATTTCAAAGTTAACATCAACAAACCGAGTCATTCAGGGCAATTGTTCATGGTGAGCTTTAGAAACGGATTCAAATAGAATACCAGAGTATTTGTTTCTTCGGTTTGCTGACAATAATTCAACACCTGTGAAGTCATGACATTAACTGTGTTTTCATACGTTCTCTGAAAAGTGGATCATACTTTAATAATAACCACAAAAGAGAAAAAGGATTTGTTTTAATTGTACGATCACGAAAATCCAACATTATAAGAAGCGAAATATTGAATATTGTATACATTATTGAATACAGTATATCTGTACATTTTTTCTTGCTAAAGTGACTTTTGAAGCTCTTCATCAATGCTACTTAGGAGATAAAATCGGTCCCCTGTTTCTTAAAGAAAAATCGCTCTCTATGACAGTCACGCTTTTCACGGGCAAATAACTTTATTTTCACTTAGAGAATCAACCTTGTGTTGCTGAAAGCAGATTAAGTATTGGGTGTCATAGATAAAAAATGAAGTCAGTATAATCAGTATGCTTCTTTATAAAAGCGGGAAAACATTAACGATTAACCCCTTGTTCCATCTTTAATAAGGATCATATTGAAATTCATTTGCTCCAATTGTAACAACTGCAATTTGCTTGTGTTACTGCGCCTGTTTTTCCAAACTTTATAAAGACAATAGGTCATAGGTGTTTAAGGCCATCCTCTTTTAGATTTGTAGATTTGTTTCTGATAAAGTGAAATTCTTTTGGTTATAATAAATACAGAGAAGAATTACTTGTTTACAAATGAAAGGTGTTCGCAATATTTCACTTTGATCTTTATGTTGCTATCTAAAGGGGGGATGCTGACTTATTAGCGTCATCACTTTTGATTTTCATCAATTTGCTTGTCTCTTCCACTGAAGTGTACGTCTTTTGCATCCATCTGTTCTGGAGTGATATGTCAATAACAAATATAAATTCATTATACATATTTATTTTGCATCTGTCATTTTTTTTAAAAAATCGCCTTTTCATGATTTTTGATCCTTTAGTGATGTTTATAGACTTTGCCAAAAAATATTAACTTTACAAATATTGAAATTCTTTTGTGGCGGTACAGCCGCCTTCGCCAAACATGGAGGTGTTTCTGTTTTCAATCCACTGGTTAGATATATCTTTGAATAACACGAATCGTTCATTATCGTTGTGTTTTAAGATTCAGACAACGAATCAAACGCTAGTCGAAGTCGCCGGTCAGCGAATAGATTAATGATACCACCCAATTAAGAAAGTAAAAAAAATAAATAAATAAAAGTCGACGCAAAGAAACAGAGAACAAACATGGCTCACAAAAAATAACATTCATGGACGACGACAACGTTCCTGTCCTTAACCAGCAAACACGACTTTTGCTACACTTATGGCGACCATATCTTACTCGCACATTCAACAATGCCTTAATATAGCGACGCACATTTCGTTCAAGCATTTAGCTGCTAAAAATCCATAACTCTTTCCTTCCGTCCTACGAGACTTGCAGCATAAACGTAAACCTTTTATTCCACGCTGCCATTAAAACCATCATAAAAACTTTTCGACATCTTGATTATTCTCTCATTTATTTACCTTAAAACTTAGCGAGGAAACAACGTAACAATATTTACTCGCTAAAATCTGCTCCGCTGTCGAGAAATGTCTTTTAATGCGTTTTTATCTTCCGATCGGCTCAAATTGGGTTTCTTTGTTTTTTTATCGCGAAGTTCACGGATTGGCCTAAAAATTACTTTTATTTCTATTTTTTGAAAAAAATTTATCGACATTTCGCTATGAGCTGATCCTACGCGCAGAAGCCCCTTTTTCCATTTTGAAGAAAGTCTCAGCACCGATAGCATCTGGTGAATGCTTTCGTGGACGCTAGTTGGAATCATCCTTTTCTGCGTACGATAAATTAGAAGAGATCTCTTTCGGTCATATAACAACAATGAACCAGTAAATGTAAATGAAGTAATGGCTCACGTTGTAGAGAGTCTAAACATTCAACAGACAACTATCTTACACTACTATCCGCAGAGTAATGTAAAAGTGGAACATTTTCATAGATTTCTTGGAGATATGTCTAAATTAACTGATGGAAAACTCTAAAACTGAGACCAAATGTTAAAATAGGCCTTAGCTGCAGCAAGGTTCTCATCAATGAAAGTAATAGGTTTTCTCCGTACTATAGTGTTCGGACGAAACGTTGTACTACCGGTGAATACTTTCTTGATGTATAGAAGCAAATATGCAGGCGAAGAATTCTATTAGATACTAATAGAACAACAACATAAAATCTTTGTATAGGCGAGAGATATAATACGCCGAGCTCAGAAATTAAGGAAACAAGGGGAAACAGGAAGTCCAAACCCTGTATACTATCGGGCTCAAGTGTGGCGGGAACAACTCGACCAGAAGTGGAGACTCTTTAATAGAACTGTAAAACAGACAGGCGCTGATTCAACAATGATGTCATCTTTGGGTTAGTTAGAATCATGTGGTCCGTGGGTAGTGCGCACAAGGCCTCTGTTGCGGTCGCTTCGAACTGATGATGCTCCAGCTGTCTTTGCAGGATGTCCTGATTGGGAATGATAGCTCTCCTACAGGTGATGATGACGTTAGAGGCACTGAGAAACACATAAAATATAGTATTAAAAAACAGCGAAGGTCTAGACGGGTCAGCGCATAATAGGAGAGAAGATAGTAAATGAATATCAAGGTATGGAAGATGCAAGTTAATCGAAGATATGTAAACAAGCAAGAGAATATGATGCAGATTAAGCATTATCAGGTTTGGTTTGGTTTCTTTGTTACTGGCATATCAACCTCCATGAGTTATTTAATGTCAAAGCCATCCTTGTAGGACAGTAGAGGCGCTATTAGTTCGAAAGTGAACGTAATAGCGTGACTGAAACTCGAACTTGCTTACTTCGAGGCCACAGACCAGCATACGCCGCCCCATATCAAAAGGATTGGTTATTTAGAGGAAATACAACTGTCACGGGTATGAAAGAAATAAGCAACGATGCCCATAGTGGAGACGGCCGTAAATGTACTGTTTATTTCAGAAAGTGATTTAAAGGTAGTCAAAAGAAAACTGGATATATAAGAAGATAAGTAGAGGAGGCTAGCCTAAAGTGCAAATGAGAGTGTGTTAATAGTGGATGTGACTTGAATTGACCTAGTTAAAAACAGACAAAGTCTTAACTGGCTAATAAACACAGTCCAGGAATTGGGAACATTCGTCTGACAATATTTTGAGCTAACAATTATAAACAACCGACTGTGCCAGGCTTCACATTAAAAAAATTAAAGAGAATAAAATTTGCAATATAAAGGAAATTAAAAGGGTAAAATTTGATATGAAGAGAATGACACTAAAGCCAAGTTTAGTATTTAACTGAGTAATGTTTTTAGGGGGCTTTAGTGAGTAAGTTCAAAGGGTAGGTCCCGAAGCTTTCTAGTTCGGATACTGATTCGAAAAGATACACAGACAGTAAGTTTTTAAAAATGAATTTTATACAAAAGAAACAAGAAAGAAAAGGATAGAAAAGATAAAGTATTGCAAATTCTAGTGCAATTTGCTGGAATTTATCTGAGAGAGTGTCCGGAAAACAAAGTTATTTGAATTTGAGTATTTTTCGTTTCTTTTTAGTTTTGTCGAAATGTTTCAGTGTTCATTTAATTTCGAGTCTTCTTTAAAGTTCTTTTCAGCAGAATTCTCGGTTGAATTTTCTTTCAGTTGTTTAACTTGGTCGAATTTCAGTAGTCGACTTTTGTTTAATCTTACTTTTATTTCTTAGGAAGCTTCTTGCCTTTTTAAAATACTTATTGGCTATTCAAGAAGCAAGTGACGAAACCCATCAGCTGATTATTTTTCCCCGCCTTTCAGTTTGGTCCCCGAATTCATACTTTGGTTTGATTTTGGTTTTATTTCTTGGGAAGCTTCTTACCTTCACAGTTTGAAATATTTATGGGCTATTCAAGAAGCGAGTGACGAAACCCACCTACTGGCTATTTTCTCGTGCCTTTACAGTTGGTCCTCGAATTCGTACTGAGAGTCCCAATAGTAGTTCTCGACAAATAGTGGGAGGTAGCTTTTTGGTGCCGTATTATCTAGGATTACTTCTCCTTTTTCAACTCAGGCCAAATCAAGTGCCTCACGTGGTCGGCTTGATTTTTTTCTTAGAAATAAATTTTCATACACAATCTATATCGTTGTCAGAGCATGTGAGAGCCCATCTTGACATATCATTGGGACATCGCTTAGAATAGTAAATCCTGAGCACTTGAGAGATCTGTTGTTTGAGAGCCAGACAAAATTATTTCAACTCCGGTTACCAGTCGACTCGACAGATAATCTGTGGCGTTATTATGGTTCATTGGGTTATGCCACATTGATTGATTGAGGAAGATGAATTACAAGTACTAGTCTTTACTATTATTAAATGGAGAGCATTTTTGTAGTAATCAGAGTAATAAACCTATTTAGTCTTTATCTAGACGAAAAAGGGAGAGGTGGAATAGTAGCTAGAATTGTGAGGCAGAGGTGATCACAAAACATGTTACCACAGGCTGTGAGTCTATCAGACGGATTATGAGCAATAGTCCAAGAGGGGAAGGTGGACTTATCTAGGATGTATGGGGAAAAAACTAGTAATATTAATCTAGAGCCACTCATAACAACAATTAATTTATCTACGGAGTACTCAGCTTTCAGGGAATTATTGGCCTTAATGTCCAATTACCAAGCAGAGGAGAAATTTGAGACCAGGAATTCTTTTTTATCCTTAGCTGAAGTCTCAGCCACCAACTGAACTAACATGTGAGACCCATTGATTAGAGTTTCCTGAGGTTAGAACCATTGATATTCCAATGATATTGGGCCCGGTGAAAAAGATTGACTTGTAACAGTAAGTAAATTAAGAAACGTGATAAGAAGGGATGACACTAATAAGAGTCTTAGAGTTGAGGTAGTGGGATAGTCATCCCTGACAGGAATAATTCTCACGGTGATCATAGTTATTGTGGTGGTACTAAAAATTAAGAAAATGGAAAAACGGAGCTGATTAGTAAAATTTAAGGTGATGAGAAATTTTTGGAAAGAGGAGCAGTTGAAAAATAAAGAAGACCTACTGGATATGAAAAAAGGTTTGAAACTGAACATGGACTCGCATAATAACTTACCATCAGAACAGCCACCTGCAGTCCTGAGTGCTGGACTAAAAACTTTTGAAAAAGAAAAAAAAAATGAGTGACAACTGAGCTAGGCATGTGCACAGTTTTACAAAATAAATAAATAAAATGAAAGTATGTTATTCAAAGTGAACTTAAGAAAAAATAAACTTGAATAATAACGGTGCTTAACATGTGCACAGCTGTACAAAGATAGAGAGAGAGAAAAAAAAGGGACAATAAAATCTTTTACTTAGCATGTGGCTTGCAAGAACCACAACCTCATCCCATAGTCAATTTTCAGCAGTCATAGCTAAATGAGTAGTGACAAACGCATTGCACTAGTAGGTGAGGGAGGAATATGACCGAGTGTCACTCTGGTATTGGGTAGGAGTGGTTGTATGTTGGCATGCGAATGGTGAGTGTGGAGGGTTAAAATAAAAATATGGTTGCGAAAAAAATGGTTGCGAAAATCTGACTGCCAGATAATTGGGTGAAAAATTGACCTCCGAGTAGAAGCCATTAAATAGGACATGAAAAGGAAAAAATTTCAAATTTAATAAGTGATAGGCACCAAATTCTTTTTATTTAAAAGTGGCTAGCATCATGACCTCCCCATCCCCCCCAAAAAACAAGAGGTAAAGACTTTTTGGGTGGTCTAAATCGGTGGAGCTTCTTTCCCTTGAAGAAATTGACTTTTTGATTGGTCCAGGTAGAAGCAGATATTGTCAGAAAGCATTATTTGATACCTTTCTTCAATCTACAGAAAAGAGTCAGTCAGATTAGAATAAGAAGACGCTCTGCATCATCATCATCATCATCATCAAAATTAAGTACTGTCGAGGAAGAATTTTGTAAATGGACTCTTTCCTTTTCCTTGTATATAAGAAGTAGACAGTGAACCTTATTGTTAACTCACTCAGCAAATTTGATCATTCCTTTGAGGTCGTTCCAGTTTTGAGCCATGTAAAAGACCCAAGGGATATGAGTTACCATGTCATACAAGCGACCTGATATATTTGTGTGGATACAACAAATTATTTTAGTTGTTCATCACCAGATTTCACTGTCATATCAAGACTTTAGAGTTTTGGTTACTCTAATCAGTCCAGTAGTGAACGAGATTGGATCTTCAAACAGGGCAGGCTTAGGGTTACAGAGGGTCCTGGTCCTAACTTCTCAAATCAAAGATTATCAGTTGCAATATATTAGTAAACTATTCAACAACAAAAAAGAAAAAAGCCAGATTATTTAGTATAATAAGGATAAAAGGATTTACTCTGTTTTACAGGTTGAGTCAACTGTTCTCTTATTTCCAAAACAATAATTCTTCAACACTGAATAGGGACTCCAATCATCTGTTAACTACCACTTGAAATGTTAATTTGATTTGAAACTAGTCATTCTGCAACTGTAGCTGAAATGAACTTGAGCTGTTCCATGAGGCTTCTCTTGAATATCTCATGCTCAACACCTTTACATCCCTATTAATCAGATTTTTCTCCTTACCACTTTAGCATGTATTCACATGTATATTCCTTTGACAGGACTTTTATTTGACTCATGCCAGGGTTTTTCTGCATTCTCTTTAGTCAGGTTTATTTCACTGTCACCATTATGTAACATCACTGAAAAGATTTCCCCCAAATATCTCTAAACTAGATTCTTGGTTACTATCCTTCTCTAATATCTGTCAATGTGCAAAAAATATCTGATATCTGGACAATTGCACTTTCCATTGAGTTTAAAGTTAGCCTTTGCTTAAACCCCTTGAGCAGCTGGTCTATTGTCCTTAGTTATGTCATTGATCATAAGAACCAAAACATTATAAACATTCACAATTGTCTGCTTTTTTCATTAGATTACATTTTCCATTTCAAATTATAAATTCATATCTATATAAACAATCAAGGACTTGAGGTTAATCTTGACATGAAAATGAGTTCTGATTCTCAGTAAATTTTGACAATAAATCAATTAGTTGTTTTCAAACTCCAATTACTATTGAATTCTTGAT
>CAUZXS010000182.1:12500-15000 GCA_963585895.1 Sepioteuthis lessoniana
TGTTTGATCATTTAACTGTGTGTAAACAAATGCCTAATGTTTAATTGAACTGTTTGTTATACATAGCGATACTTAGAACCATTTAATTTTGTTGTCGCATGCTGAATTGAATTGTTCTAAATAGAACTGTTTGATCATTTAACTGTGTGTATCTAGAAACTGTATTTACAAATCATATATTTGATATATATGTAAAAACAGGAGTACTAATAATCATCTAAGCAATATTCTCCTATCAGATTGGCCAAAATGCAAATGCAACCAATTTTGCAAACAATTTTGTCTTTTTTCCTATAATTAAGGATACAGACCTTTTTTTTATCTCCTAGTATTTTCTCAGAAATAATCCAGGCATTTTTTGCCCAAGCCCAGCTATTAGTCTAAATTATCTTATGTAGGTTTTCTAATGTTTTCTTTGTCCAGTACCTTAGATTTTCACAGGAGTACGACCTTATCCTTTTTCACTTATTTTGCTCGCTTTCAAACGTTGATTCCTTCTCCAAGTTCCAATTTCACATAAGTCGTGCTATCTTTAGGGTTTCCAATGTTTTCTTTGTCCAGTACCTTAGATTTTCATAAGAGTATGACCCTACCCCTTTTTACTTATTTTGCTTGCTTTCAATCTATTAACTCGCTCCAGGATCTCAGGCCAAAATGTCACAGAAGCACCTAAAAAGATTTTTTGAGTGAAAGGTGAAAAAAAAGTTGACCATGGTAAAGTAACCTGATAGTTGAGAAATTTCTTCTCGGGTTGCCAGAACCTTGATTATCATGCAAGGTCAGGTAGACCTAAAAGTGGGAATTCCTTGGTTGTACTCTAAACCATAGAGGAAAATATGGCAATGAATGAATATCAGACAAGGTTGGCATTTCATAGTCCAGTGTTATTAGTCATTTTTATGAACTTAACAAAAGCTGTCACAGTTGGCTAGTGCTGCTGCATCTCTGCAGTAGGATGAGACTCTCCAACAAGTGTACTGGATATGACACGAGATCATCTGATGATAAGGCTTCAGTAATGCTGGAACTTTGGGGAATGCAGAGTATCTTTTCATTGCCGTCACTCCCAGGTCTACTCTGGCCAGGAGTGGTAGGACCCTAAAAGGTGCTATCTCTGGGTCAAACAGAACTAAACTGTGTACTTAACTGAATTGTTTGAAAAGTTTTTACATTTAACTGTGTGCAAACGAAAACTGTATACTTATCTAAACTGACTTGTTTGAAATAGAACTGTTTGATCATCTAATTATGTGTAAACAAATGAACGTTTTTCCTGCAATTTATATATGTTATGGAGGAAAACTTAACAAACTTTCATTTGGCTATTATAAATTAATTTTAGTTGGCCATTCTATAAGAGAAACCAACCTCTTCAGATAGGCATCACACAATGGAGAGAAACTTTTTTTTCTTAGGAATTATTGAAATATTTTTTTCTCTCCATTGTGTGATGGCTATCTGAAGAGGTTGGTTTCTCTTATGGTTTGGCCAGCTGAAATAAATTTATAATAGCCAAATAAGGATTTGTTTTCTCCTATTATTTAGATTTGGTCTGGAGATATATATAAGATGGTTGTTGTAGGTCCAAAGAAAGAATAAGGATATATTTTAAAATAAGAAGGTCCACGAAGAGATTTGTATTTTTGAATTTATTTTGTTATATGAATAAGAGGATTTGGCATTAAATAACCCACAAGGTTTGATGTGTCATAAAACACTACCAAATCAGAAGATGTGCACCCTATCATCTAGGGCTGTAGATTACGTTTACGGCATATCTGCAAAGTTGGGGAATGTGGAGTACTCCTTCATTGCCATTACTTCCTGATCCGTGCTGACTTGCTATTGTAATGTTGGATCCGTGGGTCAAATAGAACTATTTAAACATTTACTTCACTTGAAATCAATTTAATATGTGCAAACGAATGAACTATAAGTTGTTTAAAAATAAGATTGTCTTTGAACAATTCGCTTAGTTGGTTGGTTTCTTTGTTTTATGGCATGTCAACCTTTGTAGGTTATTTAACGCCAAAGCTATTCTCCCAGAAGAACAGTAGTGGTACGACTTAAGCCATAGCTGGGAGGATACGGGGGGGGGTTCATACCTTTCCCTAGGGTATTTGTCCGAAAGTGAACGTAATAGTGCAACTGGAATACGAACTTGAGTACTACGATTCCACAGTCCAGATCTTTAACCATTACACCACGAGGACACCCACTATTCGCTTACAAATCATGTTATTGGGAAGAACTTTGAGCTCCTTTGAGAGAACCAAATGATTGATTCAAACCAGTACTGTGGCTATACAGAGTGTTCCATTTTTGAAAGAATTATGGGGTATGAGGCTGAAGGTCAACGGGCAAAGGGCTAAGCTGTTTGATTTCTGACTATTATTATGTTATTTTATTTTACCCCACGTTGGCTAGTCGGTGTAACTCCATGAACAAGAAAGGACCAAAAGAAAACAGTAACAGATAGGAGACGAAGATGTTTCTTTTA
>CAUZXS010000182.1:17500-94212 GCA_963585895.1 Sepioteuthis lessoniana
TAAAATTCTATACTTAGAATGAGTATAAACTGAGATATATATATTATTTAATGAAATATATATATATATATATATATATATATATATATATATATATATGCCAGCTTGTGTGCATTTGTTTAACCAAATGCTGTGTCATATGAACTATTGTTAGACAAATATTCCTGTAAGAATTATATATCTAATTCTTCTGTACTGATACATTCTAATTTTCACTTTGTCGTATTTTTGACTTGTCGGAGTGGGTTGCAGGGAGAAAATGGATTTCAGGTCAATTCTTATTGAACTCAAAAATTGTATCTGGTCCAGACCAGAATTTTATTTAACAGCATATCAACTCATACAGGTTATTTAATGTCAAAGTTTGATTTGTTTTAAAATGTTTGATTGTAATCAGAAGTATATTTTCAATGTTTCTTCATATAGAATTTGGCCCTGTTGCTTTGGATTTCATAATAGACCAACTGCATCTTGGCAGAAGGGTGAACTCCTGTTGCCAAAAAGTGCTTCGGATATGACACTAAACTGCTTCTGATGATGGGACTCCAGTTTTCGTGCAATGTGAAGTACTCCTTCATTGCCATTACTCCCAGGTCCACTTTCAGTTCGAGTGGTAGCAGCTGTTAGTCTTATCTATGGGTTAAATAATTATTAGTGTTAAATGGCAAAGCTTGTTTAAAAATGTTACCTATTAATTATTTACTTACAAATAGATAAAGTTGGCGACCTTAGTCGAGGGTGACTCGAAGGTTCCCTTTTCAATAGGTACTACACCAAAGTGTAGGGAAAAGTGCTACTCTTTTCCATGGTTTGCTCCACTTTACCCTTGATCTGTACTTTTTTATAATGCTGAGTGTTAAGCAGGGCAGCATCAAGTACAATTTTTTTGAGTTTTTGGTATGACTCGACCTGGGATTGACCCCGGTCTCCCAAACTTGGCTTACTTATATATTTATTGGGTATTAAATAACTCAGGAGTGTTGATGTCATGATTGGCATATGACTGTGTGCAAACAAATTATTACTAAATAAAAATCATCATTATCATCATGTCGTGCCGCTAGCATGGATATCCCTGACCCTCTCTTGCCACTTCTCCCTATCATTCATCGCTTCTGGCAGGTCTTCAGGGCTACATCCAGTATCCTCAAATAGCTGCTGTATGTATGTTCAAGCTGGTCGTCCTGCTTTTGCTTGGCCATATGCGGGGGTCCATAGGAGTACATCACTGAGTTCATCCTTGCTTCTCCAGCGGTGTCCTGCGTGTCTGGTTCGTCTAATTTGCATAGTTTTCGTGATGGGAGGCAGGAGGCCGTAAAGTTGGTGCCTTGTTGGGTGTTGCCGCCAGGACCTGTTCAATATTGCACGCAACATTCTTGTGTAATTGCTGTCTAGCTTCTTCTTCAGCCGTTTAGTTAGCGTCCAAGTAGTGTATCCATATAGCAGTATCGACACAACTGCTGCCTGGAAGAAACTGTGTTTCATTTTATCGATCAGGTCTGATTTCCTTATGATCGAGAGCCTATCGATAGCTGTCCATGCTTTCGTTAGCCGTGTGTTGATGTCTTTTTCGGTTAATGAGACGCTGCTTCCTAGGTAGGTGAATTTGTCTACTAGTTTCAGAGAGGTTCCATCTAGTGTGGAAATGTCGCCTGTTTGGTTATAACACATATATTCAGTTTTGTGTGCGTTGACATGGAGCCCAATGCCTGCGGCGGCTCGTTCCAAACTATGCTGTAGTGTTTCGGCTTGGTTGGGTGTATTCGCCACTAACGCTATGTCATCGTCCGTGTCAGTAATTGTTTTTGCGGGGTACAAGAATAGTTACTTAAAACAATTGTGTATAAATTATTAGTATTTGAATGAAATACTTGAAACTGTGTGTGTGTGTGTGTGTGTGTGTGTGCACAAAAATTATTTTTCCTAGATATACGAGTACTTGATATCCTATAATCCTGTAAACAAGTAATTATTTTAAACAAATAAAAAGCTGATTTAAACAAATGATTACAATGGAACATTGAAAATACAAATAGGATTATCATCAAATGACGGATAAAGAATTCATATGTCATTAAATTAACGAAACAAAACTAAAATAACCATTATTAGATTAGAATACTTGAAAAAAAAAAAAGAAGTGATTTAACAAATAAGGGCAATTCTTGAAAAAAAACGCAATATAGCATTAAAAATACAATTATGTTTACTATCAAACATTTACAAATTAATAAAATTTCTGCATTAAATAACCCACAGGAAGTTGATGTGTCGTTAAACAAATAAACCCAATGTTTCTTTGTTTTTTTTATTCCTGTCAAGTATTTAGAAGTGAATAAAATTTTAGCTTTAAATAATCCATAATGAGTTGATATGCCATTAAACAAATTAATCAAACAATGACCCCCTAAAATATAAGCTGGAGGAATCCCCATCATGTAATTGCTAGTGTTCGTCTATGACTTTGAAATAAGCCAGTTCTAACTCTGTGTGCTATCACATTCACTTTCAGATTACTACTCTTGAGAAAGGCATGAACTCTTGTACACTTCCAGTTATGGGTTGAATATTACCACTTCTGTTCTTCTGCAGGAATGGCAATGGCATTAAATAACCCATGAAGCTTGATATGCCATGAAACAAAGAAACCAAACTGAAACTCCAAAATATGAAATACTGTAAAGTTGATACTTCCCTGGCTTTTGCTGGGCTGTCTGGGATTCGTGCTGGATGGGGTATCGAAATCAATGGCAGATTTGAGGCCAAAAGGCCCCCAGCTTCAGTTTGGCCACCTTCGGGTGGGCGAGCTGCAAACTTTGTCCCCAATGTATGGCACTAGACCTTACTGTCTAGTTCAAGCCATAACCTGGCATACGTGCCCGGATCCAGATATGGATTTGTGAAAATGCTTGGCTCATTAGACCCACATTGCATTTAGTGGGTTGATGAGCAGCACAGACCAGCAGGGTTTGAGTCTCGGCTTGTTCCCAACCTTCCTCTTCCCTTTATCCCCACTTTAATCGGCCTTCGGGCTTTTAACCTTGTGTCAAGTCCTGTCTGGCGGGAGGCACGACAAATATCATTCTGTAAAGTTGATATTCGTCCCAAATATGTTGGTATGAAAATCAGTAGAAAATGTAGCAATGATCAAAGACTTTGTAAAATGAAAATAAAATCTTTTGCAAAAATTTAGATATCATCTTTTGAGTTCTAATTTTGGTTTTAGTTGTAAGAATATTGTATAACATTTTTTTAAAAAAATAGAGAAAGAAAAAATAAAATTTACCTCTTCATAATTAAATGCTGGTTTTCAACTATTTTCATACCAATTTTGTCATCCAAAATCAACTTCAATTACGTACAGTTATGTCTGTCATGAGAAAAATTTTAACTTAGTAATTAAAGATTTCCCAAAAGTAAAGCAGCCATTATCTTAAATACAGTGCTTTTAGTTATTTTAATGAGTATTTAACCAGATTTAGAAAAAATTTACTTTTCATTTTAAAATACAATAAAAAAAAATACATTGGTTTATAGCAGTCCAGTTGGCAGGAGCTGTTGAATACATTAACTGCATCACCACCCACCTTTGACGAATGTCTTGGATATGACAATAAACTGTAAGTGATGGTGAGACTCCAGTCCTAGAGCTTTGGGGAGTGTGAATTACCCCTTCATATCCATTACTCCCAAGTCCACTCTGACCCAGAGTGGTAGTACCTGTTTGAGTCCCATCTATGGTTCAAATAGAACTGTTTAATCATGTACTATACTTGAAACTATTTAACTGTGTGCCAACAATAAATAGGTATACTTCAAACCATATAATTGAGTGCAAACAAATGAGCTCTGACTCATTTAAAGATATTACCTGTAAACTATTCATTTACAAATTATACACTCTCACTCTCACGCATAGGATTTGGTATAAAACCAGACCAACCTTGGTTTATGGTAGGTTTTTTGTGGTCACCTTAGTTAAGAAGTCAAATAGTTTTCTTTATTTATATACGTGGCGCCTTCAATAAGTTTCCAGACTTTTTTTGTACAGGCATTTAAAATTTCTGTAGACTCTTGAAAATTCATTATGTTATTGCTATACATCTTATGAGATGACTGACCAATTTTTATGATTTCAGTTTCAAATGAGCAGCTACAGCAGCAATTGGAATACACCCTACTAAAACCTGATTGTCACAGCTGGGGAATTTCAAAAATGTAATCTGGACGTGAGGACACTTTAGAAGAACGATATGCTATAAAATTCTGTTTTAAACTTGGAAAAATGCCACAGAAACGTATGGAATGCTTCAGACTGCTTATCGACCATCTTGCATGAATCGAGCATCAGTTTTTGTGTGGTATAAGAGATTCAAGGAAGGCAGGCAGTCTGAGAGAGAGGATGAGAGGTGTGGGAGGAGTAAGGAAGTCAATACATCAGAATTGATTGGCGAAAGGGTTAGGGTTACAATGTTGAGGTTTTAAGGGAGTTCAGAAAGAGATTCCTAGGGAAGAGGCCAGCACTCTTCAAATCGGCTCAGTGGCATTTCCACCAGGACAATGCACCATTCCACAACTGCAACCTTGTCACAGACTATTTGACCAAGGTGGGCATCAAGACAGTTCCTCAGCCTCCCTACAGTCCAGACCTTGCTCCCTGTGACTTTTGGTTATTCTCTAAGCTCAGAGGCTGTCATTATGAGACAATTGAAAAGATGAAAGAGGCTGTGACGAAGGTCATTGACCCGCTGACACAAGAGGACTTCCATGGGGCCTTCCAGAATTTGTTGGAATGGTACAAGTGCATTGCAGCCGGCAGAGATTACTTCGTAGGGGACTAGAGTTTCATGTGTGTACTATCAATAAAAGTGCCCATACGAAAAAAGTCTGGAAACTTATTTAATGATCATAAAAACTAGAGTCATGAGCATTTCATTGTACAGCTTAAGTATGGATGATCATTTGTGCTAAAAGGTGATATTATACACAGTAGCAAAAGTACATTTCTAACTATAAAACAAAGTCATGTGAAGGTCAGCAAAATATAAACTTTGTATTCTGTTTACCTCTGGGGGTGTCCTCGTCGTGTAATGGTTCAAATAATGGACTGCAGAATCGTAGTAAGCAAGTTTGTACTCCAGTCGTGCTATTACATTCACTTTCAGGCAAATACCCTTGGGAAAGGTATGAACCCCCTTATCCTCCCAGCTATGGGTTAAATAGGACTACTACTGTTCTTCTTGGAGAATGGCTTTGGCATTAAATTACCTACAAAGTGTTGATATGCCATTACTTCTATTGTGTATATATATATATATATATATATATATATATAAAATATCTTTTTTGATTGTATAATTGGTAGGGATCTATTTAATACTTAATGTTTTGATTGCATAATAAAATCTTGGTATCTTTGGGTTGGAAGAAAATGAACTTTTCATCAAAGAAAATTGTTGGGGGTGATCTTATGTGACAATATATCTTTTTGGTGGCAGGACTGTGATTTAGTGGCAAATGTGCTGAATTGTAACATCATCATAAGTGGGTTCAAACTCCAGTTGTGTTATCATGTTCACTTTTGGATTGAGGAAGGCATGAACTCCCTCATCCCTCTGCTATGAGTTCAATAGTATCACCTCTGCTGTCTTTCTACAAGGCTAGCTTTGGCATTAAACAACTCACAGAAGTTGATGTGCCTTTTAAACAAAGAAGCCAAACCAATACAACTTCAAGAGTTACCCAGTCTTGCCAGCTATCCAATGTCTCTATTCTCACATAGTAATTTAAAAAAAAAAAACTGGAGAAGCCTGTGGTCAGCTTCAAAAAGAATAATAAAAAAAACAAAAAGATACACTCTGTTTTTATTTACTCTTAAAGTTAATCCTGGTTGGAGAGTGGGGTGTCTGACACTTTGCAATTATGATTTCAGTATTTGGTGGCATTTTATGATGTATCAACCTTTGTAGGTTATTTAATGGTAAATCCTGTTCATAAATTGATATTTAATGATTTTTATATGAATGGTTGGGAGATATTATTGTCGTATACTCATATGCAGATGCATGCATAAAGAATCATAATGACGACACAATAAATATGAGCGACACAGTTCTTTAGAAAAATACACTTTATTGAAAGTGTTGTGTCTGAGAAGGAGTTGGAGTCCGAACAGAACTGCAACATATTGACACCCACTCTTATGGCCATCAGCGTTTCTTTTCCGTTCTTCTGGGCTGCTCAACTGGCGGCCTGGTTTTCTCTACCGCATCTTATCTCCAACTCGTCTGATTTCCAACTGCCCAATCAGGGTCCTGAGGGCCCCTTCTGCAGGGTGCTGTTTTCTCTACAGCATCATTTCTCCAACTCTCATTGAACTTCCTGTGTACTGAGTTATATAATAGTTCGACACCCACTCAATCTCTTCCCATAAATGGCCAACGGAATATGCAACTTCTGCTATCTTTGGAATGTTATGTTTTGATCATCATCGAGCGGAAATAACTGTCATGCAGTTCACAGGTCACCCTCTTCCGGTGCATCAGTTTGTGACTGTACCGTGGGATTTTAACCCTGTCCCATATTGACAACCAAGCTAGCCTACGCCAACAGAATATGCAACTTCCGCCGTCTTTGGAATGGCATGTTTGGCCAGGTCGGAGGTCAGTATACAACGTTATTTCACACAAGCCACAAAACTAGTTTCAAGTGTTGCTATCTAAAGTAAAAAGTAAAGTTGGTGACCGCTGTCGAGGGCAACCCAAAGGCTCCTTTTTCATTAGCTACTAAACCAAGGTGTAGAGGAGGGCGCTACTCCTTTCCCTGGATTGCTCCACTTTACCCTTGATCCATACCTTATATTGGTGAGTGTAAAGTAAGGAGGTATCAAGTACTATTTTTAAAGTCATTGGTATGACGCGACCTGGGATTGAACCCAGGTCTCCTGGGCCATTGGCGGACACTCTACCTACTAGGCCAATGAGCCCTTGTTTGCACACAGCTAAGTTGTATTCCTAACACAATTTTTATCAAAACTAATTAAAACATATGGTCAACAATTTTCACAAGAAAGACTAAATAATTTCTTGCCCAGTCAGCTGTAGAATACACTGACTGCTTCTCTGCAGAGGGGTAAGACCCCCCCCAACGAGTGTCTTGGACATGACACTAAACTATCTGATGGTGAGGCTATAGTGATGCTGGAGCTTTGGGGAATGCGGAGTACCCCTTCATTACCATCACTTCCAGGTTCACTCTGGCCTAGGGTGGTAGCACCTGATAAGGGTCCTGTACAAGTCAAATGACTCGCCTTCTAACATGGCTGCCTTCTTGAATCTTCTTGGTAAAAGCAAGCCAGCTAAGCTTACCTCATTTTATAGGAGAGCACCTAATGCAGCAGGTGGGTTGTATCTGTGGTGCCAGGATGACATACCCAACACATTTGCATGAGTGATGTCTATTCATTCAGTAAATGCAATGTGGGATCATTTGCTACTTGTGTGTCGGACCACTCTCAAGTCAACCAATATTCTTCAGGTCCTATCTATGGGTTAAATAGAACTAAACTGTGGTTTGAGTTTATTGTTTTTTGCATTTAAACTGCGAATTTATGCTAAACTGAATTACTCGAAATGGAACTGTTTTGACATCTAAACTGTACTTATGCTGAACTGAATTCTCTCAAATAAAATAGTTTTGACATTTAATTGTGTGTAAACAAAATTAGCTGAATTGTTTGAATAAACTGAATAGTTTGAAATAGAACTGTTTTTTGACAATTAAACTGTATAACCATGCTAAACTGAATTGTTTGAAATAGAACTATTTGCACGAAAATGGATTTGGCATTAAATAACCTAGCAAGGTTGATATGCCATAAAATCCAAACAGCCAACCAACCTAAATAATTTGATTTTATCTATAGAAAATGACATTAGAAAAACCATTGACTTATAAATTTTTCACCAATTTTTAAAATTAGGCGTTGTACTTTGTTTTTATAGAGTAGATAGCCCTATTAACCATCTTTTAATTGGGTCACCACACTTGTTAGTGCAGTCCCAATCATGGGTTGTTGTTGTTCAACAAAGTTAATCCTCTGAAAATTGTTTTATTTTCAGTAGCTAAATAGTTTTACTGGTCTCTCAATAAATTAAAACTAGTTTACCTACTAACCATTGATCATTGCGATTGAACTCCCTGTTGAATTAAAAATAAATAGTAAAAACTAATATTCATCTTAGAATCTATCTGCTTCAAGAACAAAGGCTTTTATTTAAAGTGGTCTTACAGAAAAGAAGATTTTGCGGTTTTTATCTAAAAAAAAAAAATCCCAATCTTAAATCTTATCATATTTATTCCAAAATAAAGGAAAATAAAGCTTTTCAATTTTGTGTATATATATATATACAGCAACCCCTCTGCATAAACAGGATGTGACACAAGGTGAATTTTTTGAGTGTAGTTAACAGGTTTTGAATTCAGTTTTCTTTCTCCTAGACTGTAATATTATTAAATTTAGCATTTTCTATGGTAAATATGAGAAGGAATGTTTATTTTTATGTTGTTAGCAACAAGTTAGTGTTTGTTTGTTATGTTCCATGATGATCGATTGAGCCAGAGTTGAATTTTCCAGATCATTGTTTTATTGTTTCTTTGAGAAGAATAACTGCCGATTCTATGCAATATAGCAAAACAAGTTTGCTTAAAAATAAACATCTTTTACCAAAAATTTTTCCAGTTTGTCATTAATGCTACACAACATATATAAAACTTATTTTAAAGCGTGTGTGTATGTACATATATATATAAAAAGCAGAAAGTTATTGTTTGGATATGTCTAGTTAAAAAACACAAAAACTTTCCTTTTTACGATTTTTTTTTCTAAAGCCTTCTTGTTAGTTTCTTTATAACAGGGTCCAGTTGATAGAGAAGTTCTTCTCTGAAGTGCTTTTAATCATACTGATTGTCTTCAAGGAAATTATTCTTTATTTTGTTGCTACTGTGTTCAGTTGAGGAGCAAAATTTATTTCATTGTTTAACAACTAATGTACTAACCAAAGCACCTCCACTTAGAATAAACCCTTCTAACAAAATAAATTTAACACCCAAACTCTATAAAAACAAAAAACTCTCAATCGATATGATAAAGATAGTTTTGGAGCAGAACCTAAGGCAGATTCTCTATTAATTAGACCCTGATACTCATAAACTAGCAAGAAAGCTGAAGAAAAAACATGAGATCATAAAATAGACAAATTTGGTTAGAGACCATGAAACTTTGCTAAACTATATATATATATATATATATATATATATATAATCCCAACGTGAAGTCAGCTGGTGGTGGGAATGATTCTATTTTTGGATTTTCTCTCCATAATATCCATGTAATTCAAAATCCAAAAGAGAGTTCAGTGTAGAATGATAATGAAATAAATTATGTAGCAAATAATTCCATATAAAAAGGTTTTTAAATGTTTTTTTTATTTATATGGTACATATATGTAGTCATCCACAGACAGACTGTTTCATTGTATCAAAACTGTTCAGTGTGGCTAGACACTCAAGAGTTTTCAAGCTGGGATCAAAAATCACCTAACACAACACTAGACTTGACATCTTACTGCTCAGCCAATTCAGTAACCGACGTTAAGTTGGGAAATTAACACATTTTGTATTCGCTTTCGTTTGTTTAGGTTTTGTGCTATCAAATACAGGAGTGTTTAATTCATTAGAAGAGCTTTCCATTTTACATATATAATGGAAGATTATGGATTCTGACCCTCAATATAACGGTGCAATTCACCCAGATTTTTATGCATTCTTTATACTGGTTTACTTAAAGAGCACAGACAAACAGAATGAAAATTTTGTTAATATATAAATTAATCCTTACTGTGTGGGAATAGAGTAGACTCAGTTTTCTACATGGGAACCAAGTTCACTTGTTTTTGATAGTGAAATACGGTTTTTGAATTCTCCTCCCTATTTCATATGACGTAGTACATGTTTTATTTTTGAGAACTGAATTACATAAGATCTGCATGTTACATTAGCAGCTGTCGGGGATATTTTTAAATTTAGAATGAGAGTGAAACTTCAATTTCAACAACTAAGATGGTGGGAGGTAATTTCTTTAATTTGTACTAAGGTGATTCTGATTCAGGATTTGAAATGTTTGACCCTTGAAAACATAGTTCTATTATAAATGTGTCGGTCATTATTTGTGCTGTGACATGAAATTAATTGTATGTGAACCAATTTATATCTGAATACATTAATTGTGAATGTCATAAGGCAAGAAGCAGATGATCGTCATAGTTTTGGCAGGATATGTAGATGATCTTGTGCTTCTCAAAAATACACCGGACCAAGCTGAATCCTGATTTCATAGCCTAGAGCAAGCAGCAAGAGGCACTGGCCTCTCCATGAATTCATATAAAATAGTTCTTGTTTTCACTCTCAGAGGCAGGACTTAGTTAACATACCTTGGCGGCAACTTCTCATTTACTGAAAGTGATGTTGACATAAGATTATTGAAAGCATGCAATACTATTGACAGCTTATCAATAAGCAAATCTTATCTCTCCAATAAAATAAAATGGGGTTTCTTACAAGCTGTAGCCATAGTACGATATGAATACACAATGGGTGTGTTTTTAAAAAAAAAGTGGGACAGTTAGATGAGAACTACACAAGAATTCTATGCAGTGTCTTGAACACCCTACAAAACAGTAGCTGTTAGGTCACCGACTTCCCATCTCATAAATTATCCAAGTAAGATGAACAAAACATTCTGGCCACTGCTACGGAAGCAAGTATGAACTCCTATGAATTTCTATGCATGTATGTATTAGTGTTGGCTGACCAAGAAAGACTTACATCAGCTTTGTGTAGATGCTATATACAGCCTCGGAGATCTGCTAATTGATAGATAAGGATGGATGGCAAGAGTCAGAACTTTGTGCTGTCTGTATACCTAGATGATAATGGATCAAAAGATATGCTTGAGTTAAATTTTTTTTTTGCAGTATTTGGACTATTATCTTCATCTTTGTTATACTCACAATGTTTTCGCCGACATATCCTTTGGCCTTCTTCATGTGTGTAATGTCGAACTTGGGAGCCCACACAGGACTTTGAATCAAACTGATTATTTAATCAATAGGGGTAGATTGTTCTAAATTTGTTGAAAAGACGTTTCTAACTGAAATCATCTGGAGGTTACAGGTTCAATCCTGACTACAAGTAAATAACAAAGAATACTTACATACGAGGATCATAAAATAAGTTTCCAGACATTTTTCGTATCCACACTTTTATTGATAGTACACACATGAAACTCTAGTCCCCTTCGAAGTAATCTCCTCCAGCTACAATGCAGTTGTACCATTCCAACAACTTCTGAAAGGCCCCATGGAAGTCCTCTTGTGTCAGCGGGTCAATGACCTTTGTCACAGCCTCTTTCATCTCAATTGTCTCATAGCGACAGCCTCTGAGCTTAGGGAATAAGCAAAAGTCACAGGGAGCAACGTCTGGACTGTAGCAAGGCTGAGGAACTGTCTTGATGCTCGTCTTGGTCAAATAGTCTGTGACAATGATGGAGTTGTGGACTGGTGCATTGTCCTGGTAGTAATGCCACTGAGCCGATTTGAAGAGTGCTGGCCTCTTCCCTAGGAATCTCTTTCTGAACTCCCTTAAAACCTCAACATAGTAACCCTTTGGCCAATCAACTGTGGTGTATTGACTTCCTTACTCCTCCCACACCTCTCATCCTCTCTCACAGACTGCCTGCCTTCCTTGAATCTCTTATGCCACTCAAAAACTGATGCCCAATTCATGCAAGATGGCCGATAAGCAGTCTGAAGCATTCCATACGTTTCTGTAGCATTTTTTCCAAGTTTAAAACACAATCTTATTGCACATCGTTCTTTTAAAGTGTCCTCATGTCCAGATTGCATTTTTGAAATTCCCCAGCTGTGACAATCAGGCTTTAGTAGGGTGTATTCCAATTGCTGCTGTAGCTGTTCATTTGAAGCTGAAATCATAAAAATTGGTCAATCATCTGATAAGATGTATAGAAATAACATAGTGAATTTTCAAGAGTCTACGACAATTTTAAATGCGTGTACAAAAAGGGTCTGGAACTTTATTGAAGGCACCACATATATAAAGAAAACTATTTGATCTGGAACTTATTGAATGCACCTGAAAACTTGTTCCCAATTATAGTTAACGGAATTGGAACAATCTACTTCCATTGATTAGATAAAGGGTTTGATTTGAAGTTCTATGTGGGCTCTCAAGTTTGAGATTTATACACCTGAAGAAGGCTGAAGGAGTCATCATTCGAAACGGGAATATAACAGTAAAGATGAAGACAATAGTCCAAATACTATAAGTGATAAAAATTACCCAGCTTCATCTCGTAAATTTAGACAAATGTTTTAGTTATTTGTGTAAATAACACTGAGATGTTAATTTCAGCTAATTTTAACTGCACTTACAACATTAAGATCCTTCTCACAGACTTGAAGGAAACCATTTCCAAATCTGTTATCAATGAATGACTAGAATTATGGAATAATTGCATGCCGAAGAAACTCCAGAAAAATCCAATCTACCATTCAAGAATTGTTTCCAGGATATAAAAAGATCGGAAAATTGGAGGGAATCCTTGCTGGACATCATTTTAGCCATTCCCACCAGATCCATTTTTTCTCCTTGAAAATAATGAACCTCTTATACATACAGCAAGTAAAGAGCCAGATCCTATCAAATACTTCTTCATAGACTGGATTGATTTAGACTATACCAGGGTAAAAATTCTATAAAATGTCACAAATATAAATAAGGTCTTTTGATAAACCTAAATAACATCCTTAACTTCATAAAACAGGTGAGGCTTGACATAAAAGTGTAATCTCTCGCATTTGAAAAAGAAAAAAATCCTTCGGATTCTTTAATCAAAAATTCCTTTGCAACAGTCTTAATAACAAACCAATTACATTTACAAATCATGTTTACGTTGAACAAAAGATCCAGCTAGCCCAGTTGACTGGGCTGTAGAATATACTGACTGCATCTCTGCAGAGATGTATGACCCCCACCTCTCCCCTATGAGTGTCCTGGACATGATACTAAACAATCTGCAGGTGAGGCTCCAATAATGCTTGAGTTTTGGGGAATACAGAGCCCCCTTCATTGCCATCAGTTCCAGGTCGACTCTGGCCCAAAGTGGTAGCACCTGATAGGCCACTATCTATGGGTCAAATAGAACTGTTTGACATTTAAAAAACAGTTGCTTAGAGACAGATGAAGGAACAATGTATTATGTAGAGCCTGGTATTTTTAATTCTACATTGTAAAATTTGATTGAAGCCATGTACACAGCTGACCAACTTAGCTGATAAAGTGATGGTGTTTAGATTTCAGTCAAGATTGATTCTGTGTTGTGGTGTGTGTGTGTGTGTGTGGTGGGGACAAGGATATGTAACCTGACTTGATATTTGGGAACTAAATATTTTTGGTTAAACTCGGTATTTCCCTCAATATACACTACACCTGGCTCCCTGCAACTTTAAACAATGGGAAACTTGTTGGAATGAGTGTGTTGAATGTTAAAGGAAATATTTTGAGGATATATTTCCTCTCCATCCCCATCCTCGATAGGTTAGAGCCCAGTTGCCTGGTGCTGTAGAATACACTGACTATCTTTGTATGTAATACCACCCCCTAACCAGTGTCGTGGATATGACTCTCTCACAATCTGATAGTGAGGCTCCAGTGATGCTGGAATTTGGGAGAATGTAGAGTATCCCTTCATTGCCATTGCTCCCAGGTCTACTATGGCCCGGAGTGGTAGCACCTGATAAGGTCCTATCTATGGGTTAGAGCTCTTTGACATTTAAACTGTGCAAACAAATGACTTAAGCTAAATTGAGTTGTTAGAAATAGAACTGTTTGATCATTTAACTGTGTGTGTATATACAAAATGTATTTCCAAATCATATTTGATGCATATATAAAAACAGGCTTCTAAGGAGACAATCATCTGGAGGTTGCAGGTTCAATTCTCACTACAGGCAAGTAACAATACAGAAATACTTAACACTTGTACCCAGTTATGGCTAACAGAATCAGAACAGGCGACCCCTGTGGATTCAATAAAGGACATAGTTCGAAGTTCCATGAAGGTTCCCGAGTTCGGCAAACACCTGAAGAAGGCCAGAGGACGTATCGACCGAAACGTTGTGGAAATAACAATAGTCCAAAAACCCTTAATGATATAAAAACAGGATTTGGCATTAAATAACCAACAATGGTTAATGTGCCATAAAACCAAACCAAAAGATTCAGCACAAACAAATTTCTCAACCTTTCCTTCATGGTTGCTCAATTTTGGTGTCCCAAGAATTTCTGGCCCACATAAGCCCAAATAGAAATTCCATATACAGGAAATACATTTTATTTACAAAAGCAAAATGTTGTAGAAAATATAAATCCTTACAAATGGCTACACTGCTCCTCTCTATTTCCTATTTCTATAAAAGTCTATAAGTTGTGCCGATTCCCAACCCTATGTTAAAAGTTATAAATAATTTGTACCAAACATTATCCACTGAGACGTGGGGAGGAAATAAGTAGACCATTAATTCCAATCAATAAATCAGTATTGAAATATTTTAAATTATATTTGCTGTGGTTTGTCTCATAAGATGATTGTTAGAGAAATTTATTTAAAGAAACAATTATTTTATTTCAAACTTTCCCAAAAAGATTAGGCCAAATTTGTAATCAAAAAGAAAAATTTAATGTCTGTTAACTCGGATTTTGTTTTGTTCTATTTTTCTTTTTTTTTCTTTTCTTTTTTTTTGCTGAGTATTTGTAAAAACGAAGTCTGTTTGGCTGATTTTAATGATACAAATCATCTTGATTTAGCACTTTCTGTCTTATTTCGTTGGATCTTCTTATATTGCAGAAATTCTTTGTAAACTCATTTTAAATTCTCAGCAAATTCATTCCAATTTTCTGTGTTATTTAAAATTCTATTTATTTATTTATCTTATTCATTTCTTTTTTTTTTTTTTTTTATTACCAATTAAAAATTTACTACAAATAAGACTTGAAGTGATGTACTCCTATGGACCCCCACATATGGCCGGGCAAAAGCTGGATGACCAGCTCGAACATACATACAGCAGCTATGTGAGGATATGGGATGTAGCCCTGAAGACCTGCCGGAGGCAATGAATGATAGGGAGAAGTGGCGAGAGAGGGTCAGAGATATCCATGTTGGCGGCACGGCATGATGATGATGATATCCTATCGCTAGTGAGAAATTTTGCAAACTATATTGGATGAATTATTTTAGGCCCCTGAAAAAAGGTGTAGCTTTAAATTGTTTGATTTTAATGGTATATTTACCTCTGTGTTTATTTTATGCTAAAATTTTATACACACATTATACATCAAGAAATATTATCTTTTTAAGATAAAGTTTGAATTTTAAAATTTTAAATATTTATAAGCTAGTTGAGCATGGACAATACTGCTGCACATGCGCAAACCTGTGTTTCAACCAAAACTACCAATCAAAATGTTGAAAATTTCCACTGATTTATCTGTATAAAGTTTAGGTATCTAGACTACCATTTAGATGCCTAGGCATCATTACATTATTGGATAATTTACCTCATTTTGTAACTACTCCAATTGAATAATACATAACTGCTGTTTTGTGAACAAACCCATGTTGCAATTCAAGAAGGATGTTGATGGTTGAGGCATTAACATGTTGAGCTAAGATAGGGGCAATACCACGGTGAATCAAGTTTTGCAGTATTTTGGAACATACTTTGCTTAACACTCAGCATTATAAGGTACGTATCAAGGGTAAAGCGGAGCAATCCAGGGAGTAGCGCCTTCCCCTACACCACGGTGTAGTAGCTATTGAAAAGGAAGCCTTCATGTTACCCTTGACTACAGTCGCCAACTTGCTTTACTTAGCTTGCAGTGCTTGTCCCAAACACTTCAAGCTGTGGTAGATATCCACTGTGGTTAGTAGTTGTTGTGTAGGAATCAAGTGAGACATTGGCGTTTGAAACCTGATCACCAGTAGGCGGAAGTGGTAGGCCCCCAGATAGTATAGATAAAATGAGAAGATTGGTACTGATTGAGAAGATGATTGTCGTCTGGGTTTGTAGGATACACCATCTCTGCAGACGTGTCAGACCACACCAATCAACGAGTGTCCTGTATATGACACTAAACCTTCTTTGGATAAGGCTCCAATCCTCGAGCTTTAGGGAATGTGGTGTACCGCTTCATTATCATTACTCCCAGCTCCACTCAAGTTCAGAGTAGTTGTACATGTTAGGGTCCCGTTTATGTGTCAAATAAGTAAAGTAAAGTTGGCGACCGTAGTCGAGGGCGACCAGGAGGTTCCCTTTTCAATAGCTACTGCACCGAGGTGTAGGGGAGGGCGCTACTCCTTTCCCTGGATTGCTCCACTTTACCCTTAATACGTACCCTATATTGCTGAGCATTAAGCAAGGAGGTATCAAGTACCATTTTTTAAAGTCTTTGGTATGACGCGACCTGGGATTGAACCCTGGTCTCCCGGACCATTGGCAACCACTCTACTCATTAGGCCAATGTGCCAAAAAATGACTGATATTGAATTGTTAGTGTCACATAGTAATACTTGAAACCGTTTAACTGTATAAACAAAACTATGGGTTTCGGATAGCATTTGAACTGTATGCAAACAAATGCTAAATAGAATTATTTGTTAGATAGGAATTCTTGAAACTGTTTAAGTTGGGGCTAAAATTGAATCCTTGGTATTACATTGCAATTCTTGGAATCATTTGTTTCTGTGCAAATAAATAGTGTACAATTCAATTTTTAGTATTAAATAGCAATATTTGAAACCTTTTAACTGTGTGCAAATAAATGAGCTCTGGCTCATTTTAAAAAAGTTATCTATAAACTATTTGTTTACAAATCACAGGTTTAATATATGTATAAAGGGGATTTGGCATTAAATAACCTACAAGTGTTGATATAATATAAAAACCAACCCACCAACTTTGTGAAAAATATGAATCCCTTTATCCGTTCTACAACTATGGGTTAAATAGAGCCATTACTTTTACAATAAAAGTTGATATGCCATTAAATCAAGAAACCAAATATAAATAATCCATAGGCAGTTGATATGCTGTCAAACAAATTAACCAAACCAAAAACAGTATGAAAATTGCCAGTCGGCTGGGGCTGTAGAATACACCGACTGCTTCTCTGCAGGGGGGTAAGACCCCACCAACGAGTGTCCTGGATATGACACTAAACAATCTGATGGTACTATTTACCGACCCCTCCGCTCGGGCAGGATATGACACAAGGTCAATTTTTAAGCGGAGTTTAACAGGTTTGAATTCAGAGTTTTCCTTCTCCTAGACTAGTTGCCTCAACAAGGCTGAAGAACCTAGTCCGTCCTACTATTTACCCATAGCTGGAGGGAGAATAAGGGGGTTCATACCTTTCCCAAGGGTGTTTGCCCGAAAGTGAACATAATAGCGCGACTGGAGTACGAACTCGCGTACTACGATTCCGCAGTTCATCGCTTTAACCATTACACCACGAGGACACCCCTAAACAATCTGATATTGAGGTTCCAACAATGCTGGGGCTTTGGGGAATGCGGAGTACCCCTTCATTGCCATCGCTCCCAGGTCCACTCTGGCCCGGAGTGGTAGCACCTGATAGGGCCTTATCTATGGGTTAAATAGAACTAACAGCATACTTATGCTAAAATGAATTGAGTAAACTGAATAGCTTGAAATAGAAACGTTTTTGAAAATTAAGCCGTACTTACTTAAACTGCGTGCCTATGCTTAACTGAATTATTTCAAATAGAACTGTTTTTTTCGACATTAAAACTGTATTTATACTTAACTGCTTTATTACATATAACTGCTTGAATAGTTTGAAATGGAAATGTTTTTGACAATTAAACTGTGTACTTATGCTAAACTGAACTGTTTTCAATAGAACAGATTATTTACATAAAAATGGATTTGGCGTTAAATAACCTACAAAGGTTGATATGCCATAAAACCCAACAAACCAAACCAAAAACAGTATGTAATTGTGAGATATTTATGAAAGCGATACAATTCTAAATGCCTTAACCTAGAGATTAAAACAGTTTCCAGTCCAATTTATAACTTGAATGATAACTTTGTGGTTTGAGTGTTCAAATTGGTGAATTTAGTAATGGATCCTCCAAATTCTCAAAGTAATGAAGATAACTCTAGAATTTTAATCTCATATCGTAGATTTATTTCTACAATAGAATAAATTTTTTTTATTAAAACAATTGAATTAAAAAATCTTTAACTTTCAAGTTTCAGTTCAGTTTGCAATTAAATGATAATTCTATTCAAGGAGAGGGTCTGCATTCCTGGTGGATATATTTTTTTATGTGCTTTTTTTGTATTGTCCATATTTGTGCCATCAGAGATGAATGTGAAAAACCAATTGGAATTATTCCTTTCTTTCGAAGTAGAAATGTCATTATCTCCATGGATTGCTGTTACATCCAGAACTTAAAGGATTGGTGCTAATGGATCATCTTGTTAGATTATAGATTCTTTAGTTTTGTTTTGTTTTTTTGATGGACAAAGATTTGATGTTGAAACCTTTTATGGAATGTTTTTGATCTGTTAAAGATTAGCTGATTGGCTTTATCCACTTTTTGTTACAGACTTGTTTTAAAAAAATGCTTAATGATAGAAATCATGGTGATGTCTATGTAATATCTGATCTCATTCATATTTTGGCTATGAGGCTGTGTGTTTTGGGGATTATGCTTGCACACACCCGGCAACACTCAGATATACATGCTCTTTCTCTTGTACACCCCCACTTTCTCATATTCTCTCCCTCTCTCTCTCTCTCTCTCTCTCTCTCACATGTTGACAAACAACTGCCCAATCTCTTACACACTTGCATCTCTACATTCTCGCTCTCTGATGCTTACACTTACCCTCTCATGCATATACTCTCTCTCTCTTATGAACGCACACACACGTTTTATATTCTGAATGAAAGAACATAACACTTGTTTATAAAAATATATCTCTTCTTTGTCACAAAAGGGTCAAAATAGCTATAAGCAAGAGAGAAAGAGATGAAGGGCTCTAACTGCTATCATTGACACCATGTTGGGGACACATATTCATATTTACACCACATTGTCATAGATTTATATTTAGTCCCATTTAGTACTTCTTTGATGGGGGCTGATCAGGGCCACTCAACATGGGGCCACTGGCCTCCAGAGCCTGTGCCCAAGGCAGCTTCTGAATCTGTCTGTTGAATCTCCTCATTATATAATATTTTCAATGCCAACCTATTACATTCCACTTCTCAATTCATGTGATTCATTTCTGCTGTCTCCTTGTTTATTCTAAGACACAGGTGCAATATCTTGTTTAGAAATCCACAACTTAGATGCTTTCAAAGGTAAATATGTAATACTCAGTCTCTTACACAGACTGACATATGTACACTCTTGTTCTTTGACTCTCACATGCGTGCTCTCCCTTACACACACACACACACGCAGACATACCTACGCTCTGACTCTCATGCTCACACTCATTCTCTCTCCTTGCCCAGTCGGCTGGGGCTGTAGAATATACCGACTGCTTCTCTGCAGAGGGGTAAGACCCCCCAACGAGTGTCCTGGATATGACACTAAACAATCTGATGGTGAGGTCCCAGCAATGCTGGAACTTTGGGGAATGCGGAGTACTCCTTTATTGCCATCACTCCCAGGTCCACTCTGGCCCGGAGTGGTCACACCTGATATGGGTCCTATCGATGGGTTAAATAGAACTAGACCGTGCTTCTTTCACTGTACTGGTTTTTGCATTTGGACTGCATATTTGTGTTAAACTGAATTGTTTAAAATAGAACTGTTTTGACATTGAAACTGTGTACTAATGCTAAACTGAATTGCTTGAAATAGAACTGTTTTGACGTTTAAACTGTGTACTTATGCTGAACTGAATTATCTGAAATAAAACTGTTTGACATTTAACTCTGTGTATTGCCCAGTCGACTGGGGCTGTAGAATACACCGCCTGCACCTCTGCAGAGGAGTAAAACGGCCCCAACGAGTGTCCTGGATATGACACAAAACACTCTGATGGTGATGTCCCCGTAATGCTGGGGCCTCGGGGAATATGAAGCACCCCTCCATTGCCATTGCTCCCAAGTTCACTCTGGCCCGGCGTGGTAGCACCTGATAGGGCCCTATCCATGGGTTAAATAGAACTAACTGCATATTTATGCTAAACTGAATTGTTTGATTAAACCGAATAGCTTGAAATAGAAATATTTTTGACAATTAAACCGTACTTACATTTAAACTGCGTGCTTATGATAAACTGAATTATTTCAAACAGAACTGTTTTTTGACATTGAAACTGTATTTAATCTAAACTGAATTGTTTAACATAGAACTGTTTTGACATTTAACTGTGTATAAACAAAATCTGTACTTATGCTAAACTGAATTAGCTGAATTAGAACTGGTTGACTAAACTGAATAGCTCGAAATAGAAATGTTTTTCACAATTATACTTTACTTACATTTAAACTGCATACTTATGCTAGACTGAATTATTTGAAATTGAACTGTTTTTGACATTGAAACTGTACTTACACTAAACTGAATTGTTATATATAACTGCTTGAATAGTTTAAAATAGAAATGTTTTTGACAATTAAACTGTGTACTCATGCTAAACTGAAATGTTTTAAATAGAACTGTTTATTAACATAAAAATGGATTTGACGTCAAATAACCTACAAAGGTAGATATGCCATAAAACCCACCCAACCAAACCCTCATTCTCTCTCTCTCTCTCTCTCTCTCACTGCTAATCAGGAAAGTCCTTCTTGTTTTTTATATTTGGCATATGTAATCCTGCATTAACTTTGATCACTTTCATTTCATCCAACAAAAACAGCTCTTTTGCAGTTTTGTGAATTATCTTTCTTAACCAGATCAAATTTTTCTACCTCATGTTTCATCTTGAAGCAGATTTTTTTTATTGCTGACTGATATATGCAACATAGGTCATCATTAAATTCACCCCTACCAATTTAAAATTTTTAATGAAATCTTTTTTTAACTATTATTATTACCATCTCTCAATAGAGAATGCTTTCAATTGTATGGGTAAGATATTTTGTTATATAGCCATATACACGAATATGGCCATGTGCGGAATGGGTGAATTGGGCATCGAATGTTCATAACGATAGGAATCTCGGAATTTGAAAACACATAATGACTTCTTTTTCAGGTACGAAACCTTTTTATTAACTTTGAGTTAAAGGTTTCGATGTAAGGAGGAGAGACACAATCTTCTCTGCTGTTTTATTCATTTGGCCCCCGTCTCAAGTGACCCTCATAGGGCGCAAGCTCGCCTTGCGTCTGCGAGCTCCAAAAGTCGATCCTTCTCGTTTGGCGTCTAATTCTCAACTCCGACTTTCTTCAGATTCTCACACAAACCTCCGTGCACTCCAGGTGCGTGACGTCACCCGCACCCTATCACTGCATTTCGTTTCGGACTATTATGACTTCTGAGTGACACCTCCATCCGCCTGCATTAACACCTGCCTCAATGTTGCACCTAACTAACCCTAGTGCTGAGCCGAAAGGTTCTCAGCCTAACTAAACTCAAAGGTATGAACCAAAATCCCTCGGCTATTCCATAACAATTTTACCAATATCTCAGTAACCTAGAATAGACATGTGGTCATTTTAATGTGGAGTACCATACAGGAAGTAACCCTCCTATAGCTGTGGGTTTAAAAATTGATAAGATTCTTTTGGCATTCACTGAGAGAGGAACTGCGCAATAAAATTAGACCCTACCCCTTTTAAACTAAGGAACAAGTGCTGCTTGGCAGGGAAGGTCCTCTGAAATCTAACTATCAGCTTTTTCTCACCACCTGACCCTGGAGAAAAAGTGTTAATATCATTATCAAGTGACAACAAAGACATTTGATAAACAAGATGTTTGTTAATTCATGTGTTGAATCTAACAGATGACTTTTCAGGGCACATAAACCCTATTGTTGTATTTTGACCTTCGACCCGGCCAAAAATGCCATTCAAAGTGATGCACCGGAAGGAAGTGACACATTCTAATGGCAGTTATGAGAGGAAATCGCGTGGGCAGAAATTGGCTTACAAAATGGGACAAGCTAAAGTTCCCATGGTACACTCATAGACTGATGCACCGGAAGAGAGTGACCTGTGAACTGCATGACAGTTATTTCCGCTTGATGATGATCAAACATGCCATTCCAAAGATCGAGTGGGCGTTGAACTATTATATAACTCAGTCAAGACAAAAGTCAGTTACAGCTGGAGTAAGAGACGAGATGTGGTAGGGAAAGCCACGCCAGGCCGAAGGGGTCCTTGGGGCCCCTGATGAGTTGGGGTCCAAAGAAATTGCTGATAAGATGCAGTAAAGAAAGCCATCACCCAGCAGAGTGGGCCTCCGGTTGAGCAGCCCTGGAGAACGAGAAAGACACAACGCTGACGGCTGTAAGAGTGGGGGTCAATATATTGCAGTTCTATTCGGTCTCCAACTCCCTCTCACATGCAAACGTTACAAATAAAGTGAGAGGTACATATTTGCTAAAGAAGTCTTCGCTCGTCCTTTGTCATTGTGTCGTTGTGAATTATTCTGCATGTATATGCATATGACTATATAACACTATTCAGCTTTTCAGTTTTAATAGAATTGAACCTGTTATCACCACTAGTATAACTTTCAGTTTTGCCATTTCTATTTTGAGTTTTCCTGCTGATCAGAACATTGCAGAGAAAGAAATAGTTACATCAATAATTGGATATCCTTCTAGGTTACAACAGAGGATTACAATGTCTGGACAATGCTGTTCAAGGTTTTAGTGTTTGGATATTATTTTGGTCAAAATAATATTTAATTAAAATCTGATATTATTTATTTACCAAACTCTATGCCATTAAAATTTTGTAACCAAAAATATGGTAGCCTTGTCAGCTGGGTATGTAGAATACACCAACTGCCTCTCTACAGAGGCGTAAGACCCCCCTCCCCGATATGGAAATTTACTAAGCTTTTTGCTTAGATGTGGCACAAGGCCATATGAAAGGGGCACCCAATGAGCCCCCCCCCCATATGCCATAAACAATCTGATGATGAGGCTCCATTTTTAGAGTTCTGTGGAATTTGTAGTACCTTCATTGACTTGGAATGGTAGCACCTAGTAAGATCCAATCTATTGGTCAAATAGAACTGTTTGACTATTAAAACTGTGTGCAAACAAATAAATAACTTTTAAATTGATTTGTTTGAAATAGAACTGTTTAAGCATTTAACTGTATAAAAAAAAAAAATGACTGTCTAAATTGATTGTGAGTATTACATAGCAATACTTGGAATCATTGAACTATTTGCAAAAAATGAGGAATGTTGATTAGAATTATTTGGGTTAAATAGCAAAATCTGAAACACTTACACTGTGCAAGTGAATGAATAATGTTGAATAGAATAATTTGTACAATAATACTTGGAATCGTTTAACTGTCTGCAAACAAATGATTAATATTAAATAGAATTATTAGTATTTTATAGTGATACTTAAAACCATTTAACTAGGCAAACAAATGAGCTCCGGCTCGTTTGAAAATAAAGAAACCTTCAAACTATTGGCTTACAAATCAGATATAAGCAGGATTCGGTCTAAGATAACTCTCTAGGGTTGATATGTCATAAAACACCCACCAATGACTCTGCATCAATGGGAGTTGACACAAGGTCAGTTTTTATGTGGATTTTAACAGGTTTGAATTCAGTTTTCCTTCTCCTAGACTGGTTGCCTTACCAAGGTTAAAGAGTTCTGTCTACTCTATTATTTACTCACAGTTAGAGAGACAATAGTTGGGTTGTGAAATGTAAGCAGTCTCATCTAGGATTTGAACTTGTCGCTGTGTCCATTTCCTAAGACAATAACCATTACACCATGAGTGGCGGCATACAAATATGAATATATTGCAGGCCAATAATAAGCACACTACTTATACACACACACTTTTGTGTAATGGCATATCAACCTCTTTGTTTTGCAAGAAATAAAATATATTTTTGGATTGACATATTCATATTTTTGGTTAGTGTCAGTGTAGAAGAGATTGGTAATAAATAACACCTAATAAAATCTGTCATGCTTAATGTTGGACAAGAAACAATAAAGCCATGGTATCTTAAGAAAATCAACCTTTTATGGGCATGAAAATAATTTTTTCCTTTGTCTTAAAAATATTCTCTTGTCTAGGATTAAAATAAAATGTGTTTACCAAAGATGTATCCGATCTTTAGCTCACAAAAGTATTTTGTTATTAGGGGCTCATAGCAACCCCATGAAACAAAAAGGATATGTCTTTTGTTTTATGACAAGCAAAAACAAATCTAACATTATCCTATCAGACAGCTCTAAGTAAAAGGCTTAAAAAGTTTCAGTACTTGTAAGATTCTAAATTCAAACAAATCTTTGTATTATATATTTTATGCTTTGCCTGCAGACAGGCCCAAGTAGAATGGTTGAATTTCTTTGTAAGAGGTGACAAAAGGATAATCTGGTCTGAAGATATAAATATAAATGATCTGTTTTTGTGTGTGTGTGTGTGTGTGTGTGTGTTTGTTTACATACAGACACACACACACACACTGTCATTTAGGCTTAAAATATGTCAACTGCATCCTCTGCAATAAGGTCTCCCTTCCCCCCCCAAAAAGGTGGGTATCCTGTGTATGACGAACTGCATTTGATGCTGAGATTCCAGTTCTGGGAATCTAGGGAGTGTGGAGTACCCCTTTCTTTGTGATTACTTCTTGGTCCACTCTGACCTGGAGTGGTAGGATGCCATCTATGGGGCAACTTGACCTATTGAAAATTATTTGTAGTTGATTGGATTATGTGCAAAAAAAAGAAGAAACCTTAACAACTATACAAAATATGTGACTATTGAGTGTACAATGAATGTGATTCTCTAACCTCTTGGCATAAAATAACCCTAGATTGGATGACATGCCATTAAAATGAATTGATCAAACACATACATTAACAGAAATGGGACAAGGTCCTCATTTCATTCAATTATTGCCTAATGCGTTGAGTGTTCGCCAGTGGTCCGGGAGATCGGGGTTCTATCCCAGGTCGAATCATACCGAAGATTCAAAAAATGGTACTTAAAGCTACCTTGCTTAACACTCAGCATTATAAGATAAGGATCAAGAGTAAAGTGGAGCACTCCAGGGAAAAGAGTAGCACCCTTCCCTACACCTTGGTGTAGTAGCTATTGAAAAGGGAGCCTTCGGGTCACCCTCGACTAAGGTCATCAACTTTACTTTTACTCATCTCTGACTGTACAGAACAGCTGCTGAATTGTGAGTAAGTTGTCTCTTTCAGCTTGGTTGTACCGATACTCTACTCAGTATTAGAGGGGTTTTTTTTGGGGGGGGGGCATGTTTAGTGCCACACATTCTTCATCATCATCAGCAGCAGCAGGTTGTGCTGATAGCATGGATTCCTCTGACTCTCTATTGCATCATCCATCCCTATTGTCCATTGTTCTTAGCAGGTTCCCTAATCTGCATCCAGTGTCCTTATTGAGCTGATGTAAGTCCTTGTTGGTTGGCCAGCACTTACACATCCTTAGAAGAACATCCCTTATGACTTTGTCCTTTCATTACAACAACTGACTCACATCCTATGTTCATCCTACTTGGATCGTTTGGGAGGTAAATGGCTGTATAGCTACTGTTCTAATCTTGGTCTAATTATATAGTATTGTTCTACCATATATATGACATTGGGTATCTGACCATGTTGTTGAATAGTTCACAGTGTACGCTTTCCTCAGAATATTCTAAAAAGTGATTCTTAGAAAACATTTATTGGTACCTTAATTATTCAGTATTAATCATCATCATCATGTCGTGCCACAAGCACAGATATCCCTGACCCTCTCTGACCACTTTTCCCTATCGTTCATCGCCTCTAGCAGGTCTTCTGGGCTACATCCCGTATCCTCACACAGCTCCTGTATGAATGTTCTAGCTTGTCGTTCTGCTTTAGCTCAGCCATATGTGGGGGTCCATAAGAGTACATCACTTATGAGCTCATCCCTGTGTGCCTGGTTCGTCTAACTTGGATAGTTTTCGTGATGGGAGGTAGGTGGCCATATAGTTGGTGCCTTGTTGGGTGTTGCCGCCAGGACTTATTAAATATTGCTCGCAACAATTTTGTGTAATTGCCGTTTAGCTTCTTCTCCAGTAGTTTAGTTAGCGTCCAAGTGGTGCATCCATACAGTAGTATCGACACGGCCGCTGCCTGGAAGAAACTGCGTTTCATTTGATCGGTCAGGTCTGATTTCCATATGACCGATAGTTTATCGATAGCTCTCCATGCCTTCGTTAGCCGTGTGTCAGTCTTTTTTGGTTGATGAGACACTACTTCCTAGGTATGAATTTGTCAACCAGTTTCATTCAGTATTAATATGTACCCCTAAGTGCAGGTTATGGAATTCAGGAAAAAAAATTCTCTTGTGTATAATTTTTTTGAAATTTGTAGATGTTAAATTCAACCATGATTTAATATTTGTTCCCCTTTTTATTTAGTTTTTATCAACCAAAAATATGAATTTAAATAGTTTATATTTTGAAACGGAAAATTTACTCAGTATTTGTTGTAAATCAACAGACACATTAATTCAAAAATGCAACAGACATGCGGCAAAAATAAGTTAATAGAAAAACCAAATTATCAACACATTCCAACAAATAGTGGCTATTTCTCTGTATTTATATAAAATAGAAGCGGCTATTAATGTACTTTGTATCTATGTCATCATCATCATGTCGTGCCGCTAGCACAGATATTCCTGAACCTCTCTCGCCACTTCTCTCTATCATTCATCACTTCTGGCAGGTCTTCAGGGCTCCATCCCGTATCCTCACATAGCTGCTGTATGTATGTTCGAGCTGGTCGTCCTACTATTTTTGCTTGGCCATATGCGGGGGTTCATAGAAGTACATCACTTATGAGTTTGTCCTTGCTTCTCCAGCAGTGTCCTGCGTGTATGGTTTGTCTAACTTGTATAGTTTTCGTGACAGGAGGCAGTTGGTCATGTAGTTGGTGTCTTGTGGGGTGTTGCCAGGACTTGTTCAATATTTTTTGCAGCCAGGACTTGTTCAATATTTTTCGCAGCATTCTTGTGTAATTGCCGTCTAGCTTCTCGAGCTGTTTAGTTAGCGTCCAATGTATCTATGTAAAGAATCTTTTTTTCTCAAACAAATGCTCCTGATTGGAATACTTCTTTAGACCATAGATGTGACTTACTTTCAGTCCTAAATATGGCGATAAATGTGGCTTGAAAAAAGTTAGTTGGTTCTCTTAAGATGTAACGTTAACTTTTAGATCTAAATAATCTGGTGAGAAGAAAGTGTGTATCGTACATAAATAATTAAGGTATTCATTATTGCAGTAATAAATTAGTCACTGATTTTATTTACATTTCAGGGTTTTCTGTTTTGTTTTTTTTTCCCCTCACAAAGAATAAAAAGCAAGTCAAGTGGAAACGGACTTCGAAGTCATTAAGATTTCATTAACAAGAAAGTCTGAATGATTTTGGTTTCTTTTGATATATTGATTCCAAAATAAAACTTTTTGTTTGTTTTGCAAATATTCATTAGTTGCAAGTATGTGTTTTGTTTGTTTTTATAGTGACTCTGGCATTGACATATATGCGCAATACTTTTCCATGAATATCAATTAACTGCCCCCCCACACACACACACGCATGCCTACAAAATCATTTTTCACTTTATGTACTCCTGCTGGTAGGGATTTGAGTCATTTTGACTTTTTCTTCTTGGCAACTTTTTACTTAAAAGGTTGTCATCTCAAAAATCACCAAAGGAAGTAACAAACTGTCTTTGTTAAAGATATTTACACACACACACACACACACACACACATACCAGTTAGGGTGTAGAATATACTGACTGCATCTGTTGTATAGTATACTGTGTCGTTATTAACGAGGAACACGTATGTATATAAAAATATAAGATTATATTTTTATTCTTGGCGATGATACTTGTGTAGAGCAGAAAAACAATCGCAGAGAGTTCGCGCTCACGAAGGAGTTGTTGGGAGACGGAAGAGCCAGTGAACAACTGACTTTAGCTGAAATTCAGGAACTTACATAGTCTACAACTCACATGTGACCTGCAGCAATTCCTCTTTTTCGTTAACTATGGTTACGGCCACATCTCACTTCTTTGCTTTCCATTGGTTATGTTGCCTGCTTCCCATTGGCTACTTGCCCAAGCCCAGTTCTTTGGGCGTACGCATCTGCCACCATCACCAAATTCAACTACGTCCACAGGTCAAGGTGATAGTCAGATATCTTCGACTAGATGCACCTGTTTCAACATCCACCATATTCACAGCACCTGTGGGCATGGTGACATTTCAGCAATCACCTTGTTGATATCATCCCTGGGCGGATGCAGCTGTCTCAACATCCACTGATAGACAGCTCCTGTGGACATGATGACATTTTGGTGATCACACCGGTCTTATCAATCTGTCAACAACATCTGCCGTATTCACACCCACAGGTCACGTTAATATATTACACATCTCTTAGACCCCCACCTCCCACTTCAATGAGCGTCCTGATATGACATTAAACCACCTGATGGTCAGGCTCCAGTAATACTGGAGCTTTGGGTAATGCGGAGTACCCTTTCATTGCCATTGCTCTCAGGTCCACATTTGCGCAGATTTGTAGCACCTGACAGGATCCTATCTATGGGTCAAATAGAACTGTTTAACATTTAAACTAAGTACAAGCAAATTAATTATGCTTAATTGAATTGATTGAAATAGAACTGTTTGATCATTTGTGTGTAAATAAATGACTAATTGAATTGTTTGTGATACATAACAATACTTGGAACCATTTAACTATGCAAATAAATGAGTTATGTTTACTAGAATAATTAGTGTTAAATAGCAATACTTGTAACCACTTTGCTGTCTGAAAACAAATGATTAATATCGAATAGAATTATTAGGGTGAGATAGCAATAATGGAAATCATTCAACTGCAGAGAAACAATAAAAATAGCAATACTCTTGTGCAAACAAATTATTTTTAACTCATTTAAAAATGAAATTATTGACAAACTAATCTCTTACATATCATTCATATCTATTTAAATGTGTGGAAACAATAATAACTTGTTAGTGTTACATAGGAATACTTAAAACCATTTGCGTGCAAACAAATGATTTATAATGAATGGAATTATTTCTATTAGCAGCACTTGAAGCTATTTGAGTGCAAAAAGGCGGAGGGAAGAGCACAGGCTCAATTAAAAATGTTATCAACTAAGTGTGTTTACAAATCGTATTTATTTAATGTATATATATAAACCGTATTTGACATTAAATAACCTAGAATGGTTAATATACCATAAAACTAAACCAGACCAATATTTTTTTATTTTTTTAATTAATCTGTAATGGTATACAAAATTGATTATATATTTGAAACTGTTATATAATTTATTACGAGAGGCTTTCAGTAAGGGAATTTTATTTTTTTTCCTCTAGAATTTTTTCTATAAAGGTAAATTCTACATTGTTTGGAATTGGTTTGCTGCAAAAATTATTTTGATATCACAAAAATGTATTATGAGGTTATTCAAAATGGTGAAAAATCAAACGGTGCTCAAAGTGTGAACAGTGATTTGTCATCAAATTTTTGGTGGTTGAGAAATCCAAAGCATATGAAATTCACAAGAGTTTTTGTATGAAGAAGCAGATTTTAGTTAAAAAAATATTTACAAATGGGATACACATGAGTTTGCCATTACAAAACTAAGTCAAAAAGACAGTCAATGAAATGGAGAGGCGTTCTGGGTGCGTCGATCAGTAAAAAGGGTCAGTTGTCTGAGACATGAAAGGGCCCATCACTATTGATTTTTTTTTGTTGATTTTTTTTAAATTTAAATTTTTTTTTTTTTTTTTTTTTTTTTTTTTTGCAAAGGGTGCAACTGTAAACAGTACTGGTCCATTGTTCTTAGTGGGTAGAGTGTTCGCCAATGGCCCTGGAGATTGAGGTTCAATCCCTGGTAGAGTCTTACCAAAGACTCGAAAAATGGTAGTTGATGCCTCCTTGCTTAGCATTCACCATTATAAGGTAAGGATCAAGGATAAAGTGGAGCAATCCAGGGAAAGGTGTAGCACCCTCCCCTATACTTTGGTGTAATAAGTGACCCTTCGGGTCACCCCAGACTACAGTTGCCAACTTGACTTTTTACTCATATTTATAGATAAACTGTGTTGAATATATAATGATTATCTAATTGTATGAGGTCTTTTATCTCTGCATCTACCTGATAAGAAAAGGTGCACCTTTATTAATCTTGCTTGATATTTGATGAAGAAGAAAATTGTATGGTGATTTTTTTTTTCTTTACCCTCAGTCTACAGAGAAAAGGTCGAGGGGAATTATTATCTAGGAATAAAAATTCTTTATCGAATTGGAATTGCTATTTCTTTGCTTCTTTCAAGTTAGCAACCATTAGCTGGCCTGACCAGAAATATTTTCAGCTCAGAATTGCAGTTATTTTTGTAGCCTAACCCATAAGTGTCACAGACGTGGGTGTAGGTTGGGATGTACACTCTCTCCCTTCACCTCCTCATCACCCCCACAACCTTTCCGCAAAATAATTTAATGGATACTGCTTTACATGAAATTGGACTTTTAACTATTGTATGTGTGTGTATATATATATATATATATATATATATATACATATGTATGTGTATATATATATATATATATATATATATATATATATATATATATATATATATATGTGTGTGTGTGTTTCAAAAAGTATATAATCCTCTCTTTTGACCTCTTGTATTTTAACTATTTTTCAAGGCCCCCTATTACAAAAAAATTCCACATGCTACTTCCAGAGAATACCCCTTCCCCAGTGAAATTTGTTACTTTCATAGGGATGCACTGATGAGAAATAATTATCTGCCTTAAATAATCTGCATGTCCAGTAGGGGCGTGGTTGGAGGTGACAAGTTTCAAAAACCTATCCTCACTCTTTTTGGCTCTGGTCTTTAAACAATACATATATAGTTTCTGATTTCCGCCAGGGAATGCTAAAAACACATGGCTATCTTACCAACCTATATCAAATAATCTCTTTTCTATTTTGTATATACTGCATCTCTTAACGGAATATATGTCATAATCAAACGGGGGACATCTCCACTCTAGACGGAACCCCACTTAAACTAGTAGACAAATTCACTTACCTAAGAAGCAGCGTCGCATCAACCGAAAAGGACATGAACACGAGGTTAACGAAAGCATGGACAGCTATCAATAGGCTATCGATTATATGGAAATCAGACCTAACCGATCAAATGAAACGCAGTTTCTTCCAGGCAGCGGTCGCATCGATACTGCTATATGGATGCATTACATGGACTCTAACAAAACGGCTGGAGAAGAAGCTAGACGGCAATTACACAATAATGCTGCGAGCAATCTTGAATAAGTCCTGGCGGCAACACCTCACAAGACACCAACTGTACGGCCACCTGCCTCCTATCACGAAAACTATTCAAGTTAGACAAACTAGACATGCGGGACACTGATGGAGAAGCAGGGACGAACTCATAAGTGATGTACTCTTATGGACCCCCACACATGGCTGTGCAAAAGCAGGATGACCACCACGAACATACATTCAGCAACTATGTGAGGATACAGGATGTTGTCCAGAAGACCTGCCTGAGATGATGAATGATAGGGAAAAGTGGTGAGAGAGGGTCAGGGATATCCGTGCTTCCAGCACGACATGATGATGATGATGATGATGATATACTGAATACTTGTGGAACAATATGTGTATAGTTTGAGCTGTTGTAAATTGTTTGATACCACTTGTCGGTAAATTATTCAAACAAAATGTTTGATATTCTTGTATGTGTAAATGAGTCTCACTTGGCTTTCCTTCTGTTGTGTTTTTAGTCTTAGGTTTGGTTTGGTTTAGTTTGTTGGGTTTTATGGCATATCCACCTTTTGTAGGTTATTTAACGCCAAATCCATTTTTATGTAAATCTGTTCTATTTAAAACAATTCAGTTTAGCATAAGTACACAGTTTAATTGTCAAAAACATCTCTATTTCAAGATATTCAGTTTAGTCAAACAGTTCTAATTAAAACAATTCTTGCTTACAATGATTCTGCAGTCAATATCAAAACAGTTCTATTTTAAACAATTCAGTTTAGCTTAAATATGCAGTTTAAATGCAAAAATCAGTATAGTGAAAGAAGCACGGTTTAGTTCTATTTAACCCATAGATAGGACCCTTATCAGGTGCTACCACTCCGGGCCAGAGTGGACCCAAGAGCGATGGCAATGAAGGGGTAGTCCGCATTCCCCTCACCATCAGATTGTTTAGTGTCATATCCAGGACACTCATTGGGGGGGGTCTTACCCCTCTGCTGAGAAGCAGTCGGTGTATTCTACAGCTCCAGCCGACTGGGCAAGATTTTAGTGTTAGTATATTAGATATTAATTATGATATTGGCTCTTCGAGAGTGGGGACTCAACTAAAATGTCTTTTCCCCCCCACACACAACAGGGCATCTACTGCTTTTGTTATAATTTACCCAAATGCAATTTTGTTGTGCATGTCCACAATCAAGAGAAGATTAATTTTGAGTTTCTTATTTTAAAAAAAAATTCATTGATTGGTTAAACTTAACATGTTAGTGATGAGGGAAATGAACGACTAAAGAGTTATTTGTTATGGGTATGGCATTAAACTGCATCTGATGGTGAGGCTCCAGTTTTGGTGGGGGTCTCCCTATGGTGTAATGGTTAAAGTGCTGGACTGCAGAATCGTAGTACGCAAGTTTGAACTCCAGTCGTGCTATTATTTTTCGCTTCAGCCTTGGTGAGGCAACTAGTCTAGGAGAAGGAAAACTCTGAATTCAAACCTGTTAAAGTCTGCTTAGAAATTGACCTTGTGTCATATCCTGCCTGAGCGGAGGGGTTGGTAAATATGATTGTTCACTTTCAAACAAATACCTTGGAAAAGTTATGAACCCTCTTATCCTATGATGGGTTAAATAATACCTCTACTGTTTTTCTAGAATGACTGGATTTGGCATTAAATAAACAAACAAACAAATCCTGTCTTGAAGTTAAAGGAATCCCTTCTTTACCATTACTCTCAGATCTACCCTGACCTGGAGGGTCAGGGCCCTAGCAATGGGTTAAATAGAACTGTTCAGTCTTTTATTCGGAACTATTATTAATATTAAATAGAATTGTTATTGTTAAATAGTTTCAAGTATTGCTATTTAACTATGTGCAAGTAAATTAGCATTGGCTAATTTGAAAATAAAGTTCCCTACGAACTATTCATTTACAGATAATACACACACACACATATATAAGGCTGTAACTGCATCTGAATCAATATGGCATTCGTACAGATTAAACACCACCCAATAAACTCTGGTAGTATTGTGAGATACTGCTGGGGTGCCCTGGGTTAGTGATAATGATGCTTCAGGCCTGAAACCAGGATTTGGCATTAAATGACCTACAAGGGTTGATATGCCATAAAACACAACCAACCAACTAAATCTGGCTCATAGCTGAATTGTAGCTAGTTGAGAACTTAATTTTGGGATTTAGCTGTTCACTTAAAAAATGAAGCAAATAGCTGAAAATTCATCTTATTTGCATTGTGAATGCAAGTATTATACTTATATTCTTTTTTGGTAACTCTCGATAAAATTAATGTAAATTTCAGTGGGGGTAGGGTAGGGTGGGGTGATTATCTAATTTCAATGAAGAGGGGCTATTCTGTACAATTAACCAGGATATCTTATCTTATGGACTCTGGAAATATTTGCAATTTACTTATTTATTATGAAGTTTTTAGATATGTACCTGAAATAAGGTTTGGTTTATTAAAAAAGAAAAATTATATATATATAAAATAGTTGCATGAATGATTCAGTAGTTTCATAGATATTTAGATACCTACATGAAATAAGCTTTTGATCAAAACTCTTCTTAAAAAGAAAAATTTAGAAGTATACCCCACAGAAATTCATGTGTGCACCACAGCTTGTGTGTTTGAAATAATGTAGTTATTAATGATATCATTTGGAATGATGTATTTGAGAAAGTCTTTGAGGGATTACAGAGAAAGATGGTGCAATATATTAATGAGAAGGGATGAGTTTATCGAAAAAGAGGGGGAAAAAATCAAATAAATAAGGTTTCTAGTTAGGGCTGCAAAAAGAGGGGAAAGAATGGTTTTGAATAATTTTTATTTCGAGTTCCTTTTGAAATAAACATCAAAGGTTTACTTAAAGTACAGCATCTCTGTTTATTTTGCACACCTGATAAAAAGATTTTTCGAGAATTTGGGGGCGGATAGGGTAGGGAGTTTGCTGTGAAAAATGGTGCATTGGATATTAGTAAGGTGGAAGGTGAGTTTCATTTTCACAAAGACTAGGTTATGCCAAGAGGTTAAGGAATTGTGTTCATTGTATGATCATTTATTTTTTTTGTGTAAGTAAAAGTAAGTAAAGTTGTCTCCCTTTAGTGTAGGGTGACCAGAAGGCTCCCTTTTCAATAGCTACTACACCGAGTTGTAAGGGAGGGCCCTACTCCTTTCCCGGGACTGCTCCACTTTACCTTTGATACGCACCTTATGTTGCTGAGTATTAAGCAAGGACGTACCAAGTACCATGTTTTGAGTCTTTAATATGACTTGACATGGGATTGAACCCAGGTCTCCTGGGCCAGTGACGAACAGTCTAACCATTAAAAACAAAGTTTCTACATCATTATCAAAATATTTTACATTTGTTTTAAAGGGACTTTTCAATTCTGCAGCCTTAAAGGACACCTTGTCATGATGTAATGGTTCATAACCTAAGTAGTGAGCATGTTACTCACTGTGTCCTATACTTACAGCATTGTTCCAAATCTAAGTTATGCTTGTTTTTTTAAAGAATACCTCTAATGTAGTACTGGGCAGGTGAGATGAACAAAGTAATGAGGTTGATACTTACTAAGTGCATCATATTTATGGTCTTGAATCAATTTCTTTTTAATTTAAAAAAGACAAGGAGGTATCAAGTACCATTCTTAAAGTCTTTGGTATGACTCAACCTGGGATTGAACGCCAGTCTCCTGGACCATTGGCGAACACTCTACCTTCTAGGTCGTGTGTAATTCTTTTTTTTTTTTTTTTCTTTTTGCACACAGTCCTGTTTAATGCAAATAATTTTTAAACAGGCTTATTTGATCCCTAGATGGGACCCTAACAGTTACCATCACTTCAGGTCAGAGTGGACCTGGGAGTAATAGCAATGAAGGGGTACTCCACACTTTCCCAAACTGGAGCTTGTGACCATCAGAAGCAGTTTAGTGTCATACCTAGAACCACCCCTCATATGTGGACTCACCCCTCCGTAGGGGATCGTCAGCATTTTCTAAGCCCATTAAAATGGCTATAACCTTATCTGGTGGTGAGGCTCCTGGTCTGGAACCCTTGAGAGAGTGAAGTTACCCCTTAGTGCCATTATTCTCAGGTCATGTGGAGTTAGTTTTTGTTAACATTCCATGTATTTGAGCTAAGAATTAAAAGGATTGGGAACTTACTTTGCTTCTTAAAAAAGTAAAGTTGGCGACCTTAGTCAAGGGCAACCTGAAGGCTCCCTTTTTAATAGCTACTACACAGAGGATACGACTCCTTTCCCTCAATTGCTCCACTCTACCCTTGATATGTACCTTATGTTGCTGAGTGTTAAGTAAGGCGGTATCAAGTACCATTTTAAAGTCTTTGATATGATGCAACCTGGGATTGAACCCAGGTCTCCTGGACTATTAGCGAACACTCTACCCAATGAGCTGAAGTATGAAGTGTTTACCTGTTTAAAACTATTTTGAACTTCATTAATACATTGGCTCTTAACACAAAATGATAGTCATATTCAGTAATGTACACAATCTCCTGAAGGCCAGATAATAAAATATCCCTTAGTATTGTGAATGTAAAAGTAGTCACAAGAAGGACGACCATTAAAATAGATCTAGAAGAGACCAGATGTTTAGACTATATTTCTGATTTTTAAAAAATCAATGTTAGCAAAATGACAAAAATAAAATGTAAAGATAATGTTGGAGACTGTCTTTTTGTAATGGTCTCTGTGGGAGGTCGAACTAAGACTTATCATTGAGAGATTAAATTAAGGCTGACAGGACAAAGAAGCTCAAACATTATTTATTCGGGCAGACCGTCCTTGATCGCTGAGAAGGGAGAGAAACAGGGCCTCATACATTGTGGAGGAGGGGAACTTGTCATTCACATACATTCTGTTCACTCTCGTAGTTGCTTTGTGTTTATAACTAATTGTAGGTGGTGCTTGTATTGTAACGGTTATCTTAGTGGGAAATGGACACGGTGACCCGAGTTCAAATCCTGGATTATGATGTTTGTATTTCCCATAATGCTAATATCCTTTGGAAAGGTATGCATCCAACTATTCTACCTCCAGCTACAGGTAAATGGTAGAGCAGACTGGGCTATTTAACATTGGTATGGCAACCAATCTAGGAGAAAGAAAGCTCTGAATTCAAAACCTGTTAAAAGTGGCTCACATGCTGGATTGTGACATTGTAGTGAGTGAGCTCCAGTTGCGTTATGTTCACTTCCGAACTTATACCCTTGGGACAGGCATGAACCCCCTTATCCCCCCAGCTATGGTTTAAATACTACTGCAGGGCATTAGATAATCCTTGAATATTGGTATGCAAAGAAACCAAGTCATAATGAACAGTCTCTGAAATAATTGTATATTTCACTTATGTTTATGAGTATGTATTTACCCAACCCCTCCACCATATGCTTGAATGTGACACAAGGTCATATTTTAAGTGGATTAAAACTAGTCATAATCCAAAATTTCCTTCTCTTAGACCTGTCATTTCAGGTTAGAGTTCTTTGTACCCGACTATTTGCCCATAAGTTCTTGAGAGATAAGGGAATTGGTGGATTCCTACCTTTCATGAAGTCAAATAAAAACTGCTTCCTCGTGAATTTGAACTCTGGCTACTGATTTCATTTTCGATGACAGTAACCATTACCCGAATGATGCCACCCGATGTATGTATATTTGTATATGTGTGTATCATTATGACATGTCATTTTGTCAGATCAAATCTTAGATCATTGAATTAATTCTGATTGCCTTTTTTTTTTTTTCCAATCAGAAATTTTTGAACACCAATATGGAAAGGAAAACCTTACTAAAATTACTAAAGAATAATCTTGGTTGTGATTATGCCATTTTTAAAACTTACTTTTAATAGCAAAACATCATTTTATAGAACCTTGTATTGGTGGCCTCATGTCAAACAATGTTTTTACATTAGTCAAGTAAGTTAAAAAGTTTGTTTTAGTACATGCTATTTTATGCCACATATATTACTTGATTGAAACAGTTCAAGCTGTAGACGATATTTGCTGTTGTTGGTAGTATTGTGGTAGTTGGTGTGCTGACATGTTGTGCATTGTTTTTGTTCATGCTATTTTATGCCACATATATTACTTGATTGAAACAGTTCAAGCTGTAGACAATATTTGCTGTTGTTGGTAGTATTGTGGTAGTTGGTGTGCTGGCATGTTGTGCATTGCTTCGCTCCATGTGCGATTTGAAATTTACACAGGTGAATGTGCAATGTAGTCTAATTTGGGAACTTTTGCTTTACAATTTGGAAGTGGGCCGTAACTCTATGGAAGCAACCAAAATCGTTTGTGCGAGAGATGAAGGCACAATTGATCACAGTAAAAACAAGCAGATGACTTAAGAACTTTCACTTGGGTCACAAGAACCTCACCAATCAGGCAGGGTTAGGTAGACCTGAGGCCATACGCCAAGCTTTGCCAGCAAATCTGCTGAGTAGCACTTGGAAAGTATCAGATGAGCTTATCGTATCGTAGTGTGGTTTGTCATTTTTGTGATCTCGGCTAAAGCATCTGAAGCTGCCAAGTTTTGCTGCACATTACTAAAATATTGCAAAACCTTTGACTCACCCGAGTAGATTTGCAAATAACTTGATGCCTTTGTTCGATTTATGAATATGAATGGAACCTGCCGCGCTAAATTGGCCGTTTCATGGACATTTGGATTGAACTTTGCAAATTTATCTCAAGATATGATAAATCATACAACGGCTACACGTTTATCGGACAGAATTTTACCAGGAATCAATTTAAAACCTTAAAATAGCTCTGTTAGAAAGAATTTAATATTTATTAGACTTTCGGCAGCCATGTAAAAGTGCAGAATAATTGTATGTCTATAGATAAAATCTAAAACCAGAATCAAATACTTAAAAAAACAAAAAAAAACAAAAAAAAAAAACTTTCATAACAACCTATATTGATAGCCTTGTGTCAAACATTATTTGCAAATTATTTTTATTGTTTACCTATATCCTAGTTTTTCACAAGTGATTTGAATAAATATATTTGATTTTTTAATAAATATTTTCCAAAATCTCATAAACCTGATTCATATTGTTTTTCCTATTTTTTAACGAAAGATGGAATCAATATTTTAATTGAAGTTGTTTTGGGTTGTTCTGATTTTTTTATTTTTCTATTTTTTTTTTATTTATTTTTATTTTTTTCAAAATTTTTCTTTCTCCTCGCAATTTGTAATTTTTTTTTTGTTTTCATTCATAAAGACAAGTTATGATTCTTAATTATACTTTTTCCACTTAATTTATTGCAGGAATATTTTTTTTTTTTTTTTAAATTTTTTTTCAAAATCTAAAAATCAAATTAAAATCAATCAATTTTTAAATTAACACTTTCACTCATTTGAATTCTTAAAAATGTGATTTTCTTTTTTTAACTTTTGATTTTATTCATTAGACTCTATAATGCTTATTCACACAGAAAATGGAAACATTAAATAGTTCAAATTAAGCCTTTTGCAGTAGCTCAATGTAAGGCATTTTATTATTGGCTGCTTACTGACCAATGTTAATGTATAGAAACATCACTAGGAGGTCCCACTCTGTTGTAGGATTGTGTAAAGGTTGTTTTGCAAAATATAATCAAAAGTGAGTGTTTTGTTTTCTTGGTTTTTGTATTGCTGATCAAATTATCATGTTAGGCTTGTTTTTTTTTTATATCGGATTTTTTGACTTGTTTGAACATGCCATCTATTTTGTAAATTTTCTAAAAATAATTTGTCCACTTTACAAGGATAAGTTATCTGCCTTCAAAAGGGTTAAAGCTGAGACCTGGTTAGGTTTCTTCCCACTTCTCTTTCAAGCTATGAGTAAAATGGTAAGGTTGATTAGGAGTTTTTTTTTGGTTTTTTTGTCTTGGTTGGTATCCAGTCTGTGAGAGGGACAATATTGCATTGCCGGAACTTTATAACCTCTCTCTGTGCCAACCTCAAAAACTGGGAGATGTAAATTTCTGGGGGAAGATAAGATACTATTGTTCCTCTTGTCATCACCCACTTTTAATGGTGGTTGGGGGTGGTCTTGCTTGCTCTTGAATTTAAACTCTTTACTTGTCTTCTGCCAGTCACTAATTGACTTGCTGACTTTTTTAAAAATCTTCAATTCTAGTGCGACTATTTCTTGCACTTACCCCTTTGTTGTCAGTCAGGTAGACAGTCACAAGGTTCACTAGAGAGTCTGCTTCTACATTATGATGACCCAAATGCAAAACCAGAAGCTCAAGTCCTTAATTCCTGCTTTGTGGCCTTGTGGATTAATCATGGTTGGCCAAAGGCCAAGGGGAGACGACCCTAAAACAAATTGGAGGGTACATATTCAAATGTAGAATCTGAAATTCATGGCCTGAATTGTCATCTCTATCGATCAACTACTCTGACATCAAACCAGAGCTTCTGAAACTTAATTGATCCCCCACCCCTTGTAACCAAATTTAATTTCCATTTACCCCACCCCAAATTAATTAATTCAATTTTTGAATTACAGAATATGAATAATTTATCAGGGTTTAAATACAATTTACATGAGAAAAGAATTTGTAAACTAATTCTTCAATATTTTTTTTCTTTTTTTATGGAAAGGATGTGGTTAGTGTTTTTTTTTGTTTTTTTGTTTTTTTCGATTTCTAGATAAAATATTTACAAAATAGAGCAAAGTTATCATAAATGCAATATTGACTCATATAATATAACCCCTATCAATCTCTGGCAATTCTGAAACTGACTTAACTAGTGAAGATCCAGATCTTTCACCTGAGTAGGATTTTTTCATTAATAATATTTTAATTTTATTCATTAAAAATGTTACCGTGGATAAGAACTAAAATTTCAGGCATGGTATTTGAATTTTTTCAAAATCTGTATTTTTATTCTTGCCAATTTTTTTTTTTTTTTTTTTTTTTTTTTTTTAAGGTATCTCATTACCTATTATTGAAAAAAAAATGGTGTTTTAGAACCCTTTATTTTCATTAAAAAATTATTCCTTTTAGGTATAATAGTTTTTCAACTGTTTTCTTTCATAAAGATAGGCGTTATTAATGATGCTTAAAAAAATCCAGATATTTTTACTTTGAACCAAATTGTTTGTTTATTTAACTGACTTGTATGTTTTGAACGGTTCATATATGAGATGTTACCTGTGTTCATCATACCCAATCAGGCATTTTGCAAGGTGTACAATTTCTGGCAGTTTCCATGAACCAGTGATTTTTTTTTTCTCTTATAAAGGGATTGATAAATGCAAACTTAAATTTACCCCCTTGTTGGATCCTATTCTTTTATTCAACCCCAGTGGTCTTTATGGATCGCTTTGAAAAGCCTGGCATTAGAGACAGAAGTACTACCTTTAAAGTTGTTACATTTAAGATATTAAATGTACATGCATTTGGATCAACTATTATGTGACAGAAGTAGTTATATATTGAGGAATAGAATATTTTTTTTATGAAATAACAAAAAGAGGGAAGTTGTTAAATGAAACACCCCAGAAAGTTTGGCTCTTCTGCTTTGCACATTCCTGGGACCCTTTTGGGCAAGGCAAATGTTATTGTTTCATCTGTATGCCACTAAATTATAATAAATGTTTCAGAGAATTTAATTTCAAATGATAGTTTTTTTTATATTTATGTTTCTGATATAAATTGTAATTAATCACATTTTTCTCGAGTGAGGGGGGAAAAAATTAATGTTTCTGTGTTTAAGTTAAAAATATGTAAATGACAAGAATTAATGAGATTATAAAACTTTTTCTTTTTTTCTCAGATCTTTTCTTATTTGGCCATTTTTATTTATAAATTAGGTTTTAGAATTAATCAAATACCCCATGATTATAGATATTCTGAAAGCATATGATCCGCTCTTTCAGTGTTGGTGTGGCTTTGAATATCCCAACTGTGTCCTCTGCTGAGGGATAGGACCTCCTCCTCTTCCTCAGAAAGGGTATTTTCATATGACACTAACCTGCGTTTGATGGTGAGGCTCTAGTTTGGTTGCTATGATGAGTGTAGAGTACTCTTGGATTAGTAGTATTTATTAGGGTCTTGTCTATGAATCAAATAGTTCTTAAGAATAAGTTATAAGACCATGTGAACAAAAAAAGGCACGAAAAAAAAAACGTTTAAGAAAGAAGTGCACCAAAAGAATGTAAATATGAAGATGCAATGAACACAATTCCCTAACCTCTTGGCATAAAATAACCCTAGATGAGATAATATGCCATTAAAATCAATATGTTTAGGTAGGTTCAGATCTCAGGGTTTAACAAGTTTATTATTTCTTTTTTTTTTTTTTTTTTTAATCTCTTTTCTCTCTATCTTTTTATTTTTTTAAGCATCCATTTAAAAGAATGAAAAAAAGAATTAACCTTTTGTAAACCTTTTTAATGTTATGAAGCAGTGAACAAATTGTTTGAGAATGATAGCTTCATATGGTGTTTCCCTCTTGTGCGTATTGTTTTTCTTCTTTCTATAAATTTGCTTTCTTCTCAATTTTTATAAAGAATACATCTATTTTGAGCTTTTACAGTTACATTGTAAACAACAGGTGCTTTATTAAAGGTGAAATTAAGATGTCATAGGGCGGAGGATATTGGTTAGATCACTGGTTTTCACCCCCCTTTATTCTTTTTACGTATTGACCTCTTTGATTCTTATTTTACTCTGGTGAACTCCCCCCTCCCATAGCAATTATTAATGTTTAATGATAAAAATTATTTTAGTAACACAATATGTTAATTTTTTTTTTTTTTAGATTTGCAAATTAAATTCCTGTACTAATTATTAAGATTTGTAACAACATGGTTTACTGCTGAATGTTAGAGAGCCTTTTTTTTTTTTTTTTTTTTTTTGGAGGAGAGCTTAATTTTTCATGATCAACAAGATTTCTTTTTAACCTTTCTCTCGAGCCAGTTGGTAAATTTATGGAGGATAGACACTGTTCTCATTTATATAGATACATTACAAATGAATACAGCTACATCAAACTGTCCACCAATGAAAAATAGTGAAATGTTCATTATTTATATACGTATGTACTCATCCAATCTTGTGGATCTTACGTCTTCTCATATTTGATCACTAGAAGATGATTTCATCAAATATCCTGTGTATTATGCAAGTTCCATTTTCTGTCGGCTAGACTATGTTTGCAGAAATATTTTTTCTCTTCAACTTTCTTGGTTTTGAGTGATTTTAATAAAAATACAGCACTATGGCAATATAAACACAGCTGATGAGATACCTGTATGTCAGCTATCTATTGGCAAAAATGTAAACTGAACTGTGGCAATTTGTACACTCAAAGATTGCATCTCGGGTATGGTGAGACCCTGTAATGTTTTTCTAAAATTGACTTTTCAGAAAGTCAAATATGTGAGTGTATACTGTTGATCTAGGTTACCCCCCCCCGCACGGTTTTCTGTTAAATTCTTTGTTTTTAATTACTGGAATTTTATAGTGTGTTCACTATGGAAGGAATTTGAAATCACAAAAAGACTGAGAAAGAAGCATCCAGTGTTCTTAATTGATTCCATCAGACTGGATAGTCTTTGATTTCAAAAGTCAAACAAAATATTTCAACTTATTTTGGGAAGCAGCTTGTAGCATTGTCCATTGAATGCTTTTCAGCCTTGAAATTCTGTCTGACTACAAAATGAATAATCACTGAATACGAAGTACGTCAACTATTTGGCCGAGGGGAACGAGAAAAATTCAAAACACAAAACTTTAAAACAACAATCTTAGCTTTCAGAGTTCCTAAGTGCTACAAATAATTTCAAATTCTTTTCAATGTTGGATGGTCTGAAAGAACAAAATGGCTGGCCATTGTGTTTTTGAGTGTTCAAAGTTTTAAGTTCAGTTCCACCTGAAGAAAATGGCTATTTTTATTCAGTTACAGAATCAAACACATTAATTCTTTTGTTATCAATGCCTAGCTTTCCCCAGTCTCTGGGTCTACAGCCACAATCAAAATTCCTTTTAGGCAAGAAAAGAATCAAAAGGAATTATATTTATCAAGTTTTACTAAGTTTGGTTCAAGGCCATCCAAATGGGGAGGCTTTTCTTTTTTAATAATCAATACTAGCATAACTCATAGAAGTTCCATGGAATGAAAAAATAAAGAGGATATACCGGACATTGGCATAATGGTTAGAGTGTTCGCCAATGGCCCGGGAGACCTGGGTTCAATCCCCGGTCGAGTCATACCAAAGACTTGCTTAACACTCAGCATTATTAGGTATGTATCAAGGGTAAAGTGGATTAATCCAGGGAAAGGAGTAGCACCCTTCCCTACACCTCAGTGTAGTAGCTATCGAAAAGGGAGTCTTAGGATCACCCTCGACTAAAGTCGCCCACCTTACTTTTTACTTTTTATCTAAGCAAGTAAGGATGATTTGCAGTTTCATTAAACATAAATCTTGTTGCTGCTTTTGCAATAAATGATACAAAAATATACAATAACTATTTATATAATCCTTAATACACATATCATTTGTTAGTGTATAATTCTATAGAAATTGTAAAATCAACATAATCTTTTCTATTTTATTTTGTGAGTAACGACATTGTTGGTACTGTATAATTTCCCAAACTTTTTTTCAGCTTTTGACAGCACATTGTCGGAGCTCATAAGATCTTCAGCAAACAGACAATTATGCATTTTTACTATGCTTTTTAATGAGGGTAGATGAAATTAGCACCGGGCAATTCCATTGGAGTTGAACACTATGACAGATTTGAAGAAGCAATTTCTATGTTGAAGAATATCCAAATTGATTGAGGGGAGGGTCAAAGAATATCCTACTTGGCTGCGAGGAGGAAATGTTGAAGAAGATCTCACTTAGTCGAGGAAGCAGGTGTAAGAATATCCAACATGGCTGTGGTTAACGTGCAAACAGACAAACAAAATTTAAAAAAAAAACTAATCAATTCTGGCCGTTGAACAGTAGGATTCCTATGTCCAGAACTGGGTTAGGCATTGCATTAAGCCGTCAGAGGGTTTCTCTGCTTGCTTTTACGTCCACCACACTGCTTCCCATGGCTTTCGAGAGGGAAAAAAAAACTTACATTCCTCCGTTTTTCATTAAGTTTTAACTTAGTTAAAGTTCATATCTACTCTTTTTTTAAAATTCATTAGTAATTTTTTTCTTAATGCTTCTTAACATCCTTATAGGCATACTATTTTATGTTTACTTGGGTTTTTGGGTTTTAATAAGTCCAATAGGGTTAGCTTCTTTAACCAGGTTCAAATTTTAATTTGGATTTACTGTAAAATTGTACTTTGATTTAAGACACATCACTGATGTGACGTTACCCCCTTGGCCCCCACGTTACATCAACTTCTTCGAACCATTTCACTTAACGGCCGGTGATCAACTAGTGGTTCTGATAGGGGCATCACACATTTCTTTACTGCTACAAGAAATACAATCGAGGGAGTGGAAGAAAAAAAAGAACAAACGAACAATATGCTTGGGTTGACTCGAGTGCAGAAGGAGAGTTATGTAACATTGTGCATGTGTAGACTAATGCTAGCATGGATTCTAGCGAAACTTCTACAAAGCTACTGGAATGCCGACTCATCCTGACCGGTCTTCCTCACTGTGGCTGGACCCTATCTCATGCCGACTGGTCTCTCTGCTGTCCCGTGTTGACTGGTCTCTTGCGTCACCCTTCGCCAACTCTTCCTCGAGCTCCTTTTGTCCTACTCTCTGACCGGCTTTCCCTTCTTACTTCCGGTCACCCGAGATCTCGAGTCCAGAACCCTTTGTCTGGTTTCGCACCAAAACAGACAAAGGGATTATCTGCTTGGTGGACCACCTACATAGTGTTAAACTGATTTTACAATGAGAAAAATTAAATAAAATCATACATGCATTTTAAATGACAATTTAGTCAAAGGACAGTATATTACTAACCGGTTTTTGGACTCTTGTCTTGGAGTGGACATGCTTAATCTTTCCTAGCTTACTTTCAAATAGTCTCTCTAGTATAATTTTTCAACTTTTATGAGCATTTATATAGATTTGGTCGCTCTACTGTTTGATGGTGGTGGGGGACAGACTACTTCGATATTGTAGCAGGTGTACTGCAAGGAGACACATTAGCCCCCTACCTCTTTATCATCTGTCTAGACTATGTGCTTAGAACATCTATCGATAAAATCAAAGAAAATGGTTTCAAACTAACAAAAAGAAGCAGAAGGTACCCAGCAAAAACAATTACCGATGCTGACCACACCAATGCTTTGGTGCTTCTGGCAAATGCACCCGCCCAAGCCAAAACCCTGCTAAATAGTCTGGAACAAGCCGCTACAGGCATCAGCCTCCATGTCAATGCACACAAAATGGAATATATGTGCTTTAATCAAAGAGGTGACATCTTCACACTAAACAGTAGTTCTCTGAAAATAGTTGACAAGTTCACCTACCTAGGAAGCAGTGTGTCATCAGCCGAGACAGACATCAAAACCCGACAAGCAAAGGCATGGACAGCTATCGATAGGCTATTGATCATATGGAAGTTGGACCTGACCGATAAAATGAAGCGCAGTTTCTTCCAAGCAACGGTCCTGTTGATACTGCTATATGGACGCTAACTAAACGGATGGAGAAAAGGCTTGACGGCAACTACACAAGAGCAATATTGAACAAGTCCTGGAGGCAGCACTCCACAAAGCAGCAGCTATACAGCCACCTACCACCCATCATGAAACTATCAAAATTAGATGAACCAAACATGTGGGACACTGTTGGAGAAGTAGGGATGAGCTCATAAGTGATGTACTCCTGTGGACCCCTTCACATGGACAAACAAAGGCAGGATGACCAGCTCGAACCTACATGGGATGTAGCCCTAAAGACCTACCGGAAGCAGTGGACGGTCGGGAGGGGTGGCAAGAGAGGGTCAGGGATATCCATACTGATAGCGTGACATGATGATGATGAATGGTATATTTTGAAGCAAATCTGAGTAAAACGAAATAGATAAAAATGAAATTTAAAAAAAACAAAAACAGAGTGAACATCTTAGTGTGCCAAACCCTTACGGGAAAAAACAAGATATAAACAAATTATAATGCAGAAAAATGATTGTTGGTTGGTTACGGGGGACATCTCCACTCTAGAAGGAACCCCACTTGAACTAGTAGACAAATTCACGTACCTAGGAAGCAGCGTCGAATCAACCGAAAAGGACATCAACACGAGGTTAACGAAAGCATGGACAGCTATCAATAGGCTATCGATTATATGGAAATCAGACCTAACCGATAAAATGAAACGCAGTTTCTTCCAGGCAGCGGTCACATCGATACTGCTATATGGATGCACTACATGGACGCTAACAAAACGGCTGGAGAAGAAACTAGATGGCAATTACACAAGAATGCTGCGTGCAATCCTGAACAAGTCCTGGCAGCAACACCCCACAAGATACCAACTGTATGGCCACCTGCCCCCTCTCACGGAAACTATTCAAGTTAGACGAACCAGACATGCAGGACACTGCTGGAGAAGCAGAGATGAACTCATAAGAGATGTACTCTTATGGATCCCCACACATGGCCGCGCAAAAGGAGGACGACCAGCTCGAACGTACATTCAGCAGCTATGTGAGGATACAGGTTGTTGTCCTGAAGACCTACCTAGGGCGATGAACGATAGGGAGGAGTGGCGAGAGAGGGTCAGGGATGTCCGTGCTGCCAGCACGATATGATGATGATGATGATATGCATGTCAATTCTGGGGTTTAGATTTAAAAAAAATTTTTTTTTTAATTGATGATTCATAAACAATTCATATAACTATTCTTACTTCTGATAATTTTTATTCAATTATGGTTTCAGATATAACCTCTGGCAGAAATTATAGTGAGCACTTGTACAGGATGTTCACCTAGTATTATTATTTTTTATTTTTTTTTTTATTTATTAAGCAGTTAATAAATTAACAGCTGATAAAATGCAAAGCATTTTTTTATTTAAGAGCTGAACATTCTGGCTTTAAAAAAATATTCTTTGAATCCATGCATTTGTGTATAAGGAAATCCTGGATAGTTTTCTTGTACCATTCATAGAAAATTGGTTTTGTGAATAAGTCATTTTTCGCGATGATAATACATTTTGTCACAGAGGAAAGAGAATTTCAACCTTTCCGAAGGAAATGTATATAAAATCAATGAAACCTCCTTATTTTTCCTTTTTCTTTTTTTTTTTCCTTTTTTTTTTTTTTCTTTAGTTCTTTATTCTTGTATACTTCTTGTTTTTTTTTATTTTCCTCTTTTCAATTCATTATCTTATTTTTCTGTATTTTCTTTGTTTTTTACAAACTTTTTTTCTTTTCATTTTCATGCAATTTTCACTTTCTCTTTGACCTCTTTCATTATCTTAATCTTCATTCTTTTTAGGGTATTTTTTCTTTGTGTCCATGATTAGTTTGAAAAAAAACAAAAATCTTCTCAACCACAGATACCAAAAATTCATTATCTCTTGTGGAACATAATTAAAAAGGATATTATCAATCATTATTTATGCAAAAAATTTTGCTTTCATAAAATCTTTTCAAAAGCAATCAGTACTTAGGCCAAGTAGCGTAAACTGGCTGTCTGGCTATTCAATCAAGTTAAACCCCTACTCACGGAGAATGTATTGCCGCAAGTGGGATCCCATAATGCATTCCCGCCAATCATATTGTGATCCTCTTTAAGCCCGAAAAATCTAATGTCTTTTTTTTCTCTTTTTATATTTACAGAGACAAACCATTCTTACGCGAAATGTCTTAGAGAATGAAAAAGGACCTCCTGTGATGGAAAGCTCACAGAATTTTACTCCAAAATGTGACATTAAAGTCAAGGAAACCTTGCATGCAATCAGCAGAGCGAGGACATTGCAATGCAAACAGGAAATATCTAATGTTGCTTGTTTGGACAAAGAAGGAAAACTTTACCCAAAAACACTACCAAGATTTTGTCCTTTCAAAGGTAGGTAGATTTTTTTTCTTTTTTTTTTTTAAATTTTTTTCTAGATATTTATTCTTCAGACAACCAAAAATCATTCCATTAATCTGAAACAGCTGAAGAATTGTCAACCCAAAATGCTCTCTTGGAGAGTTCTTATGCCAAACGAATCCATATAATTGAATAATTATTGCTATTATTATTTGTGTATACGATACACACTTTTCCACCAGAATTTTAAGCAGAAAAGCAAGGGATGCATATTGTATGTCTTGTTTGAATCGGTCATAGTTACCTTTTAGATGACTATTTTTTTCTTAGACTCCACCTTTATTGATGAGCAGGAGAGTTCCCATAGTGTTGTGGCTGATGTGTTGGATTGAAATGTCATAGCAAACTCCTTTTGGACTAATACCCTTGGGAAAGTTATTGAATCATTTTATTCCTCTGGCTATGGGGTAATTAGTACTACAACTATTCTTCTATAAGGGTGGCTTTGGTATTAAATACCCCATGAAGGTTGATATGTCATTAAATCAAGAAGCCCAACCAAAACCTTGTGAATGAGTTGTAGTTTCCCGACTAAAATATTTGATCCTGGCCATTGATCTCCGACTCCTCTGTTTAGCATCAAGTGAAGTGTACAGTTAACCTACTTTCATCCACTTTGTTTCACATCCACCATGCTGCATTCTATGGTTTCTAATGTTACATGCTTATATGGCTTGTATAACACTCTTCCCACAAAATTTGATATCCACTGACCATCTTTGGCAAGGTGACTGAATGATTATGGAGGCTGTATATTTTATTGTTGCAGAGTTAGACTTCTCTGATGCTACACTTGTCGGGTTTTGATCATCTGAGTTTTTATCAGAACTCAAGATTTTTTTTTTTTTTTGTCCACATGCATCATCATATTCAGTAGGGCATGACTAAAATAAGTTGTATCTATGGTCTAAATTTACTCATGTGTAACAAACACTATTTCATACTGCTACAGCAGTTTAGCCCCTGGGATGTGTGTTTCTTTATAATTTGTCTTTTGTGGACTTATTTTCACTGAAAGTTTCTTACATTTTTGTGTGGACATGTCTTTGCTTTTTTGCTAAATCCTGTGTGAGTTTGTTAAATATTTTATGAATTGTTATTTTTTTAGCCGACACAAACTGGATAAAAAGTTGACTAAATGATCACTTTAGTATAAATTCATCTGCTACAAATTCCAAAGAAGTCATCATGTATTATACACTAGAGATGCATTTTTTTCCCCAGAATGTTGTAGCTGAAAGTTTGGGTCAGTATTATACATGAACGGGCGTTATATACAAGTATACAAGATATCTCTTCAATGGCATAATGGTTATCATCTCTGGACTGGATGAGTAGAGTACAAACTTAGAAAAGGCTTGAAACTAAGAGAAAAAAGAAATCTGAATTTATAATCTGAGGTGTATTGTTTGGGATTGTCTGTGGCACTCTGGTGTACCAGTCTTTTGTTATCAGCTCATTTCAAAATTGTATTCACTTCTATAAACAAAATTAGCTGCATTTGCTGTTCTGGGAGAAGGAAACGTTCTAAGTTCTAAACCTGATGAGTGTTGTTTGGAGAATCTGTGCCATACTAGTGCACCATACTTCTGTTGTCAGCTGATCCGAAGAGGGTGGTTGGTCTTACACATGCATTCAGCTGATCCGAAGAGGGTGGTTGATCTTACACAAGCATTCAGCTGATCCGAAAAGGGTAGTTGGTCTTTCACTTGACAGAGTTTGAACTCTTTGTTGATTTCATTCTCTGCACTTTTAACCAGTAGACTACCTAGATATCATCTTATTTTCGTTATTGAAGACGGCTTTATTTTCATATCTAATAACCAAATCTGGATTCAAAATGTTCAAACATGACATTATCAGGAAAAAATTAGAATAAATTTTCATTATTATTTTCCAAATAGATTTGAATTTGTCTTTATTTTTCTTTATTGTTTTTGAATGAAAACATTTTGGTCTGTTGATTTTAAAAAAACAAAAACAAAAAAACACAATCATATTCCTTTCCAAAAATCTTTGCTGGAAAAATATTGAAATATAATTATCATATAATTGGCAACATTATTTGGTCAGTGTAGATTTATGCACATCGCCAATTATTTTGGTTATCTTAAAGAAATTAAAGAAGAAAAAACTCAAGATTAATTCAATATTATAGAAATGAAATACAAAACAAAAAGTAGAACCTTAAGAGAGAAATAACTTTGACTTTATAGAAGAAATGTGTCATAATTGCTTTGGAAGGTAACTAATAAATTCCACTCATGACAAGTCATATTTTTAGCTCCTGAGAGAGAGAGAGAGAGTCCTACCACCTTTTTATTGACAAATAACAATGGCTGAACTGGTATTTCCAGTCTCTTTTGAACTTAAGAGCCAAATTACAACAAAATGATCATTGACATTTACAAAAATGGCTAACCTGAACTTTCTTGAGCTTGTACTTCAAGGCTCACAAAATTTATCACCCAAATATGAGGGTCATTTAATAAATAAGGTTAATTTTATTTATTTATTTATTTCTTCTCTAGAAATATTAACTCTGTATTGTTTGGAATTGGTTTGTGGCAAAAATTGTCATCATGCAAAATATTTGTTTTGAGGCTATTTAAAATGGTGGCAAATCAGTGTGCTCCAGTCTTGAGATTTGTCATGAAACTTTTACTGGCTGTGAAGTGCAAACCATATGAAATTGACTGAGGAATTTGTGATGTGTACAGAGAAGCTTTCTTTAATAATAATAATAATTAAAAATCTTTACAAATAGGCGAAACATGGGTTCGCTGCTGAGCTAGAAATTGAAAAGAGTCTATAGACTGGAAACACAATGACTCTCTGGTAAAAAAAATTTTTGGCCATAGTGGTTTGATCATCTTGTTAGACATGAAAGGACTTGAATTTTTTTTTTTTAAAGTGCAACTGTAAACAGTGCTTCTTATTGCCAACTCCTCATACGTGTGTGTGTGTGTGTGTGTGTGTATGCATATATATATATATATATATAAAACTTGTGAAACACATACTGAAGTGTGTGATTGTGGCATAAGTTATCCTTGTACAAAATTGAATCAGTGATCCCAAGTTCAAATTCCGAACAAAGCTTTTTATATTTCATTTGGCATTAATACTTTGGGAAAATGCATGAATATACCTTTTCTCACACCTGTAGCTATGTGTTAATAACTGGCGGACTAAACTCTTTGACCTTGATGATGCAACCGATCTAGGAGGAAAAAATTCTGGATTCAAACCAGCTATACTCTACAGGAAAAGTCTACATTACAATCTTTAAGCCCAGGGTATAGCATTAAACTACATCTCTGGAGTACCTCTTCATTGCCATTACTCCCAGGTCCACTTTGACATGTTGCCCAATCAGCTAGGGCTGTAGAATACACCAACTGCACCGCTGCAAATGGCATAAGACCCCCACCATCATTTGAAATACAACTGATTATTTGTATAAAAATAGATTCGGCATTAAATAACCTACAAAGGTTGATGTACCATAAAACCCAACCAACCAATTTGACATAGAATGATATCTTATAGGGTCCTATCTCTGTTAGAGTGGTTTGGTTGATAATTAATCGTATTAAAATACTACAAACAGAAACTATGTAACTGTATGCAAATTATTCATATTAATATTACTTGAAGCTATGATTAATTACTAATTATGATTAATTAATCTACTAAGATGAGGACAAAAAGTCCGCAATAAATTTAAAAAAAAACAAAAAAACCCTCCAACGAGTGTCTGATGGTGAGGTTCCAGCAGTGCTGGAGTTTTGGGGAATGCGGAGTACCCAATTCATTGCCATCGCTCCCAGGTCCACTCTCTGTCCAGTCAACTGGGGCTGTAGAATACACCGACTACTTCTCTGCAGAGGGGTAAGATCCCCTCCCTAACGAGTGTCCAGGATATGACACTAAACAATCTGATGGTGAGGTTCCAGCAGTGCTGGAGCTTTGGGGAATGTGAAGTACCCTTTCATTGCCATCGCTCCCAGGTCCACTCTGGCCCGGAGTGGTAGCACCTGATAGGGCCCTATCTATGGGTTAAATAGAACTAACAGCATACTTAGGCTAAAATGAATTGTTTGAGTAAACTGAATAGCTTGAAATAGAAATGTTTTTGACAGTTAAACCATACTTACATTTAAACTGTGTGCTTATGCTTAACTGAATTATTTCAAATAGAACTGTTTTTTGACATTAAAACTGTATTTACACTTAACTGAATTGTTGCATATAACTGCTTGAATAGTTTGAAATAGAAATAGTTTTGACAATTAAACTGTGTACTTATGCTAAACTGAATTGTTTGAAATAGAACTGATTATTTACATAAAAATGGATTTGGCGTTAAATAACCTACAAAGGTTGATATGCCATAAAACCCAACAAACCAAACCAATCACTCTATCACACTCTCAAACAAATACTCCAACTCCCATGTCATATCATGCTCATGGTAAAGAGTTAAGCTAAATAAATACCGAATAAATTTCATTGAATTTGTTTTACACATGTTCGTAAGATTTTTATTTGAAATATGTTCATCTTTTGAAAACAACAGCTGACACACCACAAAGGAATGGATGCTCAAAGGAGTATAGCATGAGACAATCATTTTGTTTGCCAAATACTATTGTCTCAGTGTATAATGTTGACATCTGCCATATAAAATCTGTATGTTCATAAATTCCACCCCCTTATTCTTAGGATCACATCCTTTATGAAACACCCTGTATTCTTGGAGTTTATTTACACAATGATGCTATTTGGGCGAAGGTGGCAAGAGAGCATGAATGTAATTTTGAATTTGAGCAGAAAATCTAATTCAAACTTTGAAATGTGCTTTCCTTCTAAGGGTAACTATTCTTTGTTCTTGCTTTTTGTGCCTAATTTTGTGTCTTGGGATATTTTGCAGCTGAGCTTGATATGCTATTTTTCCTATTTGTGCAGTGAGAGTTGATAGAAATAACTTTAAACTGTCGAGGAAAAATTAGTTGGCTTCTAAACTATGCCATATTAGAAAGATAAATGATGAGGTTCCTTAAACTGCCTCAGTTTTCCAGAGCTTTAAACATAGGTTTCTGCATGAGGTGACAGTAAGTAGTGTGTAAGTATGTATATATATATATATATATATATCTATACACACATACAGTGTTTAAAAAAAAAAAAAAAAAAAAAAGGTTTGATTTGTATGGGAATTCCTTGGTGATTTCAGTGTCTCCACCTGGTCAATGTCCCTGTCAAGACATTATTGAAGTATTTCCTGGGTGGTATCTATGATAGCAGATCTGCTTTTCTAATAAAGATACTCTGTTCTGTTGAACATAAAACACCTGAAGAAGGCCAGAGAACACATTAGATGAAATGTTATTACAAGGTTAGGCGAATGAAAGATACTCTCATATAGATATTAACATTTTTGTTAATCACCTGTGTGAGATCCCAAGAATGTGCTGTTGGTGAACATGTGGAGACTGTTTGTAATTATGTGTTAAAATTTTTTAATGTGTGTGTGTATATATATATATATATATATATATATATATATAAATATACACACACACATACATGCTCATATGTATATCTCAAACTGGGCCATTGGCATAATGGTTAGAATGTTTGCCAGTGGTCCTGGAGACCGGGGTTCAATCCCAGATTGAGTCATACCAAAGACTCAAAAAATGGTACTTGATGCTGCCTTGCTTAACACTCAGCATTATAAGGTACAGATCAAGAGTAAAGTGGAGCAATCCATGGAATGGAGTTTCATCCTCCCCTACACCTCGGTGTAGTAGCTATTGAAAGAGGAGCCTTTGGGTCGCCCTTGAGATAGATATATATATATATATATATATATATATATATATATATATATATATATACACACACACACAGGCTCATATATATACACACACACATAGGGAGAACCTGTTTGTTTGAAGTTGTTATGCAATAGCTCATAAATTTCTGACAAATTCAAACTCATTTATTTTGACTCTTTGTAAAATATTTTACTAAATTTTCTACTGTTTTTAATGGTTAGCTTTTGAGATAATTTGGACCTTAAAGAAAATGTCCTGACTGAAGTAAGTTGGCAGATAAAACTAATCTAGCTCAAGAGCTCTGAAATCTAATCTCAGCTGTTTTCATTTTGTCCATAGAATATGTTGAAATATGAGTAAAGAGAAAGATGTAAGTATTGCTGAAAAACAGAAAATAGTAATGTTATTTAGTGAAGGAATGTCGTCTTTGAGATATCAAAGGAACTCTGCAACAATCACTGAAGTCTGTTGAAAATATAACAAAGTGGAGAAATTAAAACCCCAAAAAAAGCACTTTAACAATTTGCTTCCTTGAGATAAATGTAAACTAAAGCAAGTTATATGAAAACAATCCCTTTTGATCAATACTCAGATCCTTGAAAAGGCTGGAATTGAGGGAATCAATGATAAAAGGTGAAGAATACTTTGTGAATTGGGATATGTAAAACAAAACAAAGTTCTCCTAGGCAGTCTCCTTCCAATAAAGCAAATATTTCAAAACATCAAATTTAGGCCATGAAATGCATGAAAGTTAACTTTTCTAAAATAATTTTCATGGATGAATCATGAGTGACATATGATAGACCTGATGGATGGGCGAAAGAATGGATTTTATCCAATTCGAATTTGCTTGTGGCTAAAAGAAAGCAACTAGGAGACAATAGTGGGATGATAGGGTGTTGTATAGCCATATAATACATATACAACTATACATGGAAACAGTCAACAATATTGACAAACGAACGCACTTCTTTAGAGAAATATATCTCTCTCACTTTATTCTCGAAAGGGTTGATGTTTCTTGTGTGTGAGAGGTGAGTTGGAGATGGGAACAGACTGCAACATATTGACCCCAAGTTCCTCTGTATTATAGCAGCACTTCTTCCTCATTCTACTGGGCTGCTCAACCAGGGTCCTGAGGGTCCAAGGCCTCTGTCTGGTGCTGGCTCTCACTACAGCATCTTGTAACTGTGACTGCAACTCGAACTGAACTCTGCCTGCCTCGGACTCCAACTGAACTCAAGCCGTTTGTGGCACCTGGTTATATAATTGTGTGACACCCACCTGCTTCCTGTGGACATCTGCACCGAATTCAACCATATCCACAGGTCAAGGTGATACCCCGATATCTTCGACCAGATGCACCTGTTATTTACACAGGTGGAAATTTACTAAGCTTTTTGCTTAGATGTGGCACAAGGCCATATGAAGGGGGCACCCAATGAGACTCGAACTCACTCGTGTAGGTTTGCTAGTCGAGCTTGCTAACCATTACACCACCAGAGGCGCCCCTGTTATTTACACAGGTGCATCTCTTAATGGACAGCTCGGTCGAAGGCCAATATGTTACAATGGACTGAAATTGTCAGCCAAATTATTCTTGGACCATTTAAAGTCGAAGGAATGGAACTGAATTGTGTTAACTTTGTGATTTTTATGGACAAAACTTGTTTTGCATGGTGTAACTTCAAGTCTCGCAGTTTCAAATGTGTATTTATGCATGACAAGGCTCCTTCTCATGCATCTAAGCTTACCTGTGAATTCAGTGTGCATCAGATTTACAGGAGAGATAAGTCTCAATCTAAATGCAATTGAGAATCTATGGTCAATTGTGAAGATAAAATTACATGAAGGTAGAAAACAATATAGCAACAAAGCAGATGTAATGAAAGCAATTAAAACTATCATGTCTGAAATAGAACCCGATGAATTAAAAAAACTAAAGTAACAAAATCAATGGATAATAGATTGCTTGTTGTTATTGAGAAGGGTCCCTATATTAAGATCTAAAGGATTCATTGATTTATCTTATGTGTTTATTTGATCTATCATTGGTGTTGATCAATTTTTGATGATTTTATTTTTTTTTTATTGAAGTAAAATGCGATAATTTTGATGGCAGTTTTTTTTTTTTTTTTTTTTTTATTTAAAGATTACATCAAATAACTTAAATAAAACATTGATATTACCTAAGAATTTTACTCTCTTTGTTTTGATATCTAAACTGACTAATTTGACAATTTTTTTTTTTTCCTAAACCAAATTTAATTTATTGAAATCTGTTCGGTTTGGTTTCTTTGTTTAATGGCATATAAACTCTTTTTAGGTTATTTAATGCCAAAGCTATTCTCCTGGAAGAACAGTAGTGGTACTATTTAACCCATAGCTGGGAGGATAAGGGGGTTCATACCTTTCCCAAGGGTATTTGCCCGAAAGTGAACGTAATAGCACGACTGTAGTACGAACTCGCTTACTACGATTCAGCTGTCCATCGCTTTAACTATTACACCCTGAGGACACCCCCTTAAAGTCTGTGATTTGCTTAATAACTCAAGATTGGGGAGTGGTTGTGTATATATACCCACACTCACACTATGAATATATAAATTATGTGATTTGCTCTTTTCATAAAATAAACAGTGCACAATATTAGTAGATTTTTTTAATAATTTTATAACGATGATTAAAATTTCTGCCCTTAAAAATTGTCTTCATAATTAAGGTAATTGAAAAGGGGATTTTCCATATCAATGCCGTCAAATACTTTTCTCCTGAATTTAAGTGTCTGTTTTTTCTGTAAATTTTGAAATAAAATCCTTTAATCTTTATCTTTTTCTATGAGAAGATTATATTGGTTAATTATTCTTCATTTTGATATTGTTTCTTTTACGGAGGTTTTAGGGTGAGTTAAGTTTTTCAAAATTTTTGTAACCCAAGGTAAAATTTGGCGACTCTGGATGATTTTACCAAGTTTAAGAAAGTGATGAATCCCACTAGACTGTGAAATGTTAAGCTCGCCTGATACTCTCAGTGCTACTCACCAGATTTGTTACATAGCCACAATTAATGCCATGTGCGAAATAGACATATAATGTTCATAATGATAGAACATATAAAGAACATAGGAATCTCGAAATTCGAAAACACGTAACGACTTCTTGTTCAGGTACAAAACCTTTTTATTAACTTTGAGTTAAAGGTTTCGACATATGGAGAGAGACACAATCTTTTTATGCTGGCTTCTTCATCTGGCCCCTATCTCATGTGGCACCTATGGCGCGCAAATTCGCCTTGCCTCAGCAAGGCCCAAAAGTCGAACCTCCTCGTTCAGCTTCTAGTTTTCAACTCTAACTTTCTTTCAATTCTCCTCAAACCTCTGCGCACTTCTGGTGCGTGACGTCACTTGCACTCCGTCACCCGTTTTGTCTCAGACTATTGTGACATCTCTGAGTGACACCTTCGTCCGCCCGTGCATGCCCGCGTTAACACATGCATCAATGTTTGCACCTACCTAACCCATGTGCTGAGCCGAAAGGTTCTCAGCCTAACTAAACCCAAAGGGATGAACCGAAATCCCTCGGCTATTATATTACAGATTTGCCTCTTAGGGTTGGAGTATGGCTCCAGGATTGAAGATTTTAGGTCCACCTGACTTTGATTGTCAAGCGGTTCTTGCAACTTGAGTAAAATATCTTGCACCATCTAGTTACTGTATTGTCATTGACTGCACAACGAACAATTAGGGTTTTTTCTGCAGCATTAAAACCCAATTCCAATTCATAAAGTATAAGTTATTACATTGCATAATCATCTGTAAAGCTTTCAAATCGCACACAGTGAAGTAATGCACAATGTGTCAGCACACCAACTACCACAATACTACCAACTGAAGAAAGTATCTTCACTGTCCTAGTCATGTGATATATATACTGCAAAGTAGTATGTACCAGAATATAACAAAACTTTTGACTCAACTTTGTATATTGCATTGTCAGACCCTAGGTTTGAACTGCTAGATAACTACATACCATAATGATCTGTAATATAATGGCCGAGGGATTTTGGTTTATGCCTTTGGGTTTAGTTAGGCTGAGAACCTTTTGGCTCAGTGCATGGATTACTTAAGTGCAACATTAACGTAGGTGTTCACGCGTGCATGCAGGCGGAGCGGATATGTCACTCAGATGTCACAATAGCCCGAGATGGAAAACGGGGCTAGCAAGTGCGAATGACGTCATGCATCGGAAGCACGTGGAGGATTTGGGGAATTTGAAGAAAGTTAGTTGAGTTGAGACTAGACACCGAACGAGACGGTTGACTTTCGCTTGCTTGAGGAGACCTTTATGGCGGGTGCCACACGTGTTGGGGCGGGGGAGATGAAAAAGCCAGCATAGAAAGATTGTGCCACTCTCTCCTTATGTCGATAAACCTTTAAACTCAAAGGTAATAAAGTTTCGTACCTGAACTGAGAAGTCTGTTTTATATATATATATATATATATATATATATATATATATATATAAACATTCGATGTACATTTCACACATAGCCCTATCATGGCTATGGTACAGATCCAAGAGAGGTATCTTTTTGGTAGATAGATATTGGCTCACAAAGTTCTTTGAACATAGTAGCTATTTTTTTAACTGGTGATGCTAGAATTTTTCTTTGGAAGAAAGTTAACTCTTAATTTTATTATCAGTAAATGAATTATAATTCTGAAAAACTTTTTACTTAAAGACTTTTAATAAATACTTTTGTCTATGAGGTTTAAAGGATAATCTCATGCTCAAAACTTGAAGTCTTAGTACAAGATACTGGCTAATAAGATTATGAAGATGAACTAAAATGAGGTATCCTCTGAGCATAGACAGTGGAATGAGAATTATCTACCACCCCTGATTGAAGGTTCAGTTCACTATTTTAAAGATGTTACTGAATATAACAGACACCTGAAGAAGGGCAAAAGTTAAAATGTGGTAATCATAACAAAGATGGAATTTTTTTTTGTAAATCCGTTTATGAGATAGGGTTTTTAATTCCCACTGAAATTAGTTCCTGTAAAGATTACGAACCCCTTATTTAGAATATGCCGATTACACCTTCTTACAAACTGGTAAGACTCCTCCAAAAAAGTGGATTCTTGAGTATGATGCTAAATTGAATCTGATGACAAGGCTCCTTTTCTGTTGAGTACCTTTTCATTGCCATTACTCCCCGGTCGACTCTGACCTGGAGTGGTTGTACCTGTTAGTCCTATTTTTGGGTTGAAAAGATCTGTTAAATTCATCTGCTTGAATATTATTTATATTGGATAAAAACTTGTGCAAACAAGTGATTAATCTTAAATAGAAATATTAATCTCAGCAAATCTTGAAACCTAAGGATTTGTAATTACTTGAAACCATCTAATTTCTTGCTAATCATAAGTGTTAGATAGGAATACTTGAGACCATATAATTGTCTAAATCATTTGTATTAGATAGGAATACTTGAAACCATGTAGTGACCCTGAGTTGTACTACCTGTTAGGGTCCTATAGGGTCAAATAGGTATGTTTAAAAATCATTTGTATTTGATAGGAGCACTTGATAATGGGATTTTAAATCATTTGTATTTAGAAGAGTTGCTTGAAGCTGTAATTGTTTACTAAGGATTTGTACCAATTACTTGAAACTTTATGACTGTGTGATGGCTCTTCTGCTAAAATGGTTGTCATCATAGAATATGGATATGGTGACCAGAGTTCAAATCCTGGACAAGGCTGTTTGCATTTTACATGATACTAGTACCCTTGAGAAATGTATGAATCCAAGTATTCTCCCTCTAGCTCTGGACAAATAGTCGGGCAGATTGTTTTTTTTTAACCTTAGTATGGCAACTGGTCTAGAAGTAAAACTTTAAATTCAAACCTGTTATACTCCACTTAAAATTGACTAGCTTGTGTGGAAGGGTTGTATGTGTGTGTGTGTGTGTGTATATATATATATAGTATTGGATTATTTGATATTGTATAACTAGGAAAAAAGAGACATCTACACAAATGTAAAATAAATGCAGTTCCCTAACCTCTTGGCATAAAGTTACCCTAGATGGTTTGACATGCCTTTAATCAATTAATCAGTCATTGTATAAACTACTTATTGAAAAAAAGGTTTCCTTCATCTTTGAGATTCGGTGACAAAACCTATTGAATTACTTGTTATTGATTTCTGCAGGAATGTAACTCTTGCTAGAAAGTGCAGCTTTCCGTCATGGTGTTGGATTTAGATTGAAGAACTTGTCTCTTCATTTTCTGACTTTGGTGGAGGTGTTAATTTTATGTGTGGAAAGGATTCTTTGCTATACTGAAATCAATTTGACTGCACTAAACTAAAAAAAAAAGAAAAAATCCAGAAATTTTGTCACTTTTTTCTTTTTTTTTTTTTTTTTTTTTTTTTAAATTTTCTTTGTTTAGGAAATTTGTCTTAGAACAAAGGCAACTGTCTTCTCAGAATTGAGCAACAAAAGGACAGTCTAATTTCCTCAAGAGAAACAAACAGCTGCAATTTTATTGGATATCAAATCCTTCGTAATGGTCATGTGACAAGTTTTTTTTTTTTTAATTTTTACTTTAATTTGTTATTCACGTGTAAATTCTCATTGTCTTTAAAATCCTGATTAGCAATGTAATTAAAGAGCACCAACTCCTACACATTAGTGCAGGCTTTGTATATGTAATGGTTAACAAGCTTAGCTAACAGACCATTACTATTAAGTTTGATTCTCACTGAGTCTTTGATACTTTTTCTTTTACCAAACTTTAAGGCATCGTTTACTCAGACCCTCCAACTTAAGTAGGATGTGATGCTAGATCAATTTTTGTTGGCAGACAACTGGTTTGAATTTTGTTTTCATTTTAGAGTGGTTGCTTTAGTAAGGTTAAAGGGCTTTGTCTGCCCTCCAATCTACCCATAGCTGGAGGGAGAATAGTTGGATTCATACCTTTCCCAAGGATATTAGCACTATGTGAAAGGCAAACAGCCTTGTCCAGGCTTTGAAATCAAGTTGCCAAGTCTACTTCCTATCTATTATGCTGTAAGTGTCCCCCAAACTTTAGTTAAGGAACCTTAGTAAATGACAACTTCTACACTTTAAGCGTGTCACCCTCCCCCTGTAGTTTTGATCATGCCCTCTCCCCATATTTTTTATCCTACCTGCCACCCTGTATTTTTGCTCTGTTGATTAATTTTCATTGTTTTTCGACAGGGAGTATATTTTTGTGTTTTTCTTTTATCTAAATTTTTATTTCAGGAATTTGATTTGATGTGAGCTATTTTTATTGGAGCATTTATTCGTTAACATACTCTTTGTGAATTGTTGGCTGGGGCTGTAGAATACACCGACTGCTCTATGGGTCAAATAGAACTAAACTGTGTCCTTGTGCTAAACTGAATTGCTTGAAATAGAACTATTTATTTGTATAAAAGTGGATTTGGCATTAAATAACCTACAAAAGTTGACATGCCATAAGACCAAACCAAATCCTTGGGAATTATACTCGGCCATTGCACTTGTGACTCACACTGAAAACAAGTCTCATCAGCTCTCTGGGACTCTTCTAAGTATTCTAGCAACTTTCAGTAGTGCTGTGGTCTCAATTCTTCATCTTATCTCCAATTCATCCTAGTTCTTGGGCACAGTTAAAGTTTTTTTGCACCAGTTTTGACTGATGGTTTATCACTGGGATCTGTGACAGCAAGTCTCCTATTCATTTGATCTCTCTTCTAACAACCCTTCTCATTTCCGGGCCTTTGTGGACCGTTTCAAGAGCACCATCAACAACTGATATCGTCATTTTAATGTTTTTCGGCTTTTGCTGCCCTCTGAAAAGATCTAAGTATTTTTTTTTAATCTTTTCGCTTTCTTTTCACTCTAGGGTCTTCAGAAATGGCAAAATCCTCCTGGTTGGATTTTTTTTTTTAAATTTTTTTTAATTAACTCTAGGAATATTCTTCTGGCTGGGATTAGCTGATCTGTTTGTATCTCAAAACTTTAAAAAAAAATTTCTTAGCATTTATTTTTTTGTAAGGATTACTTTTTTTCCCTTAAAAAAAAAAGCATTATCTATTTAAAACTAATTTTAACTAATTCAAAATCCACTATGAAAAGTCTTAAATTTCCTCATGTTAATACAACACTTGATCACTTTCCTAATAATGCCAGAAACGTTAAAAAGAGATGAGTCTCCATAGCCTTGTGGCTGACATGCTAAATGCAGACATCATACTGTGTTTGAAATTCAGTTGCATTATTACATTCATGATTGGACTACTGCTCTTCGGATTGGTATGAAACCCCTTATCACCCCACCAGCTAAGGTTTAAATTGTACCACAACTCTTCTACAAGGATGACTTTGGCATAAAATAACCCATGAAGGTTGATATGTCATTATCAAAGAAACCAAAACAAAATCATTGTCTAGACACCACTGAATACTTTTCAATCTTTTCCTCAAAAGAAATCATGTCTAAATAATATTTCTCTAATTTGTACCAGAAGTCCTGGATCTTACCAATGTTAAGGAATCCTACTTTCAACAACTTTTTGCTTTCATTATCAATTCCAAAGAACAGACTTTATGGTTGTCTAAATATCAATAAAAAATTATAAAATATTTAGAAAATATTCAGTTTGAAATTTTGCAGTATTATTGACATTTAAAACATGTTTAAAATGTCACTATTTTTTTGTTGGTCAATTAAGATTTTTCGATTTTTGAACTTTTTTGAAAAATATTAATTCTAAATACATAAAAATGTACATTAGATTGAGTCAAAAGATTTGCAATGTGAGACACAATTTGGCTGCTTTTGGTGATTTTCCAAAGTCTTGAAGATGACAAACCACACGAGACTGAGAGTTTCTTGACATTTTTGCCTGTCTTGGAGCACAACCTCAGAATCCCTGCCTATAGGCCTACCTGACCTTGCCTGATCATCAAGGTTCTTGCAGTCATAGAAAATTTCTTGAAGCACCTGTTTACTTGACTGTGATCAATTGCACCTTTACCTTTTGCATGAGGGATATTTTTTAGTTGTTTCTGTGAAATTACGAGGATCATTAAATAAATTTCCAGACTCTTTTTTCGTATAAGCATTTTATTGATAGTACACACATGAAACTCTAGTCCCCTTCGAAGTAATCTCCGGCTGCAATGCACTTTTTGTACCATTCCAACAACTTCTGGTAGGCCCCATGGAAGTCCTATTGTGTGAGTGTGTCAATGACCTTTGTCACAGCCTTTTTCATCTCAATTGTCTCATAACGACAGCTTCTGAGCTTAGGGAATAACCAAAAGTCACAGGGAGCAAGGTCTGGCTGAGGAACCGTCTTGATGCCCATCTTGGCCAAATAGTCTGTGACAAGGATGGAGTTGTGGACTGGTGCATTGTCCTGGTGGAAATACCAGTTAGCTGATTTAAAGAGTGCTGGCCTCTTCCCTAGGAATCTCTTCCGGAACTCCCTTAAAACCTCAACATAGTAACCCTAACTGTAACCATTTGGCCAATCTACTCTGGTGTATTGACTTCCTTACTCCTTCCACACCTCACAGACTCCCTGCCTTCCTTGAATCTCTTATGCCACTCAAGAACTGATGATTGATTCATGCAAGATGGTCCAAAATCAGTCTGAAGTATTCCATACGTTTCTGTGACATTTTTTTCCAAGTTTAAAACACGATTTTATTGTATATTGTTCTTCTAAAGTGTCCTCATGTCCAGATTGCATTTTTGAAATTCACCAGCTGTGACAATCAGGCTTTAGTATTGTGTATTCCAATTGCTGCTGTAGCTGTTCATTTGAAGCTGAAATCATAAAAATTGGTCAGTCATCTCATAAGATGTATAGCAATAACATACTGAATTTTCAAGAGTCTACAACAATTTTGAATGCCTGTACAAAAAAAAGTCTGGAAACTTATTGAAGGCACCACGTTTGACCCAGTTTGAACTCATAAAGCAGAAGTTCTCAATTTAGTCCATCTTGTATGTTACCTTTGCAGCTTTCAAATCACACTGTGAAGCAATGCTCAATGAGTCAACACACCATTTACCGTAGTACTACCAACCGCAGCAGGTACCTGTCAAAACTTGAACTGATTCGGTCATGTGACATATACAGCACAAACTAGCATATATCAAAATATTGCATACATTTGAATTCACCCAAGTATAATAATCCAATTTGTCTTTGACTGCAAAAATAGCACATTTTGCTATTTCCTGAACTTTGCTTTGTCTGAAACATGGGCTGAGGTTGCTTACTGTACTTCTTAGGAAGTGGTTACCCACTTAAGTACTGGACAGGCTTATCACTTTTGATCTCGTGAGAAATATTGCTTTAGACTTGTTTTGTCTACACACACTCACACACGGTGTGGTGTAATGGTTATAGTCGTAGGAAATGGGTGTGGTAGTACAAGTTCAAATCCTCGCGACAGATTGCATATCATGTAGTGCTGATACGTTTTGGAAAGGTATGAATCCAATTATTTTCCCTCCAGACTTGAGTAAATAGTAGGGCAGACTGTTCTTTAGCCTTGATAAGGCAACCAGTCTTGGAGAAGGAAGATTCTGAATTCAAACCTATTAATCTCTGCTTAAAAATTGATCTTGTGTCATCCTGTCTGTGGGGAGGGGTTGGTAAATACACGCACACAAACAAAATAGTCCATCATGTGACTTGTGTTAGAACAGTACTGAAAAATAATTTTCCCTGTTGGCTCTGTTTTGATAAATATGAATCACGCTTAAAATACAGTAACTCATCTCCTGCAAAGAGGGTATGATTCCCCATCCCGAAATAAAGGGGTGTACTTGTTATAACATGAAACCGCATTTGATTGTGAGGCTTTAGTTCTGGATATCTGTGAAATGTAGTGTCCCTCTTTATTACTATTACTCCCAGCTCCACTCTGAATTGGAAGGTTATTAGAGTCCTATATATGGGTCCAAAATGATGATTTGCATTCAATAGGAAAATTTGATGCCATATAACTGCCTGTGGTGTAATCGTAATCGCCGTAGGAAATGAACACGGCGACACGAGTTCAAATCCTGGACGAGACTGATTGCATTTCACATAGCACTAATACCTTTGGGAAAGCTATGAATCCAATTATTCTCCCTCCAGCTATGGGTAAATAGTAGGCCAAACTAGGTTCTTCAGCCTTGGTGAGGCAACTAGTCTAGGAGAAGGAAAACTCTGAATTCTAACCTGTTAAACTCCGCTTAAAAAATTGACCTTGTGTCATATCCTGCCCGAGCAGAGGGGTTGGGTAAATAGGATAACTGTAAATTATTTGTAATAAAAGTTACTTGTAGCTGTAATTGTTTATTAAGGATTATTATTAGTTATTCATTGGCATGGTGGTTAGATTGTTTGCCAATAGCTCAGAAAATTGGGATTCAATCCCAAGTCAAGTCATACCAAATACTCAAATTAAGGTACTTAAACCTCCTTGCTTAACACAGCATTATGAAGTACATATCAAGGGCAAATGGAGTAATCTTGTGAAATGAGTAGCACTCTCCCCTACACTTCAGTTTCGTAGCTATTGAAAAGGGAGCTTTTGTGCCATTTATGGTCAACTAACTTATTTATTTAAAATCATACAACTATCCAAGTAAATGACTATTATTAAATAGATATAATTACTTGAAATACTATAATTATTAGTATTGGATAGAAATACTTAAACCCATACAAAATATTTGTTTGATGTAGGAAAACTCGATATGTAACTGAAAAAAAGAAAGAATTACTCAATGTAAATGTACAATGAATGCAATTCCTTGGCCTCTTGACATAAAATAACTCTTGATGGATTGACATGTCATTAAAATCAGTCTAATTTCTGCCCAAGACACGCTATATGGGTAGTGTGACGTAACTTAACCAGGTTACAGTGTCATTGACAATTTAGAAATGGTTTTTCCTTTGAAGGGAATGTTACGTTTATGCTTGCGTCGTATCATATTATGGTATGGATTGGAAGTAGAAGTAAATCAACTGAATGCTTGATATCTATACCTGGAAGTTATATATTAAAGTTGGTGACCTTAGTCGAGGGTGATCTGAAGGCTCCCTTTTCAATAGCTACTACACCGAGGTGTCGGGGTGGGCTCTACTCCTCTCTGTGGATTGCTCCACTTTACCCTTGATCCCTACCTTATATTGCTGAGTGTTAAGCAAGGAGGCATCAAGTACTATTTTTTGAGTATTTGGTATGACTCGACCTGGGATTGAACCCAGGTGTCCCAGGCCATTGGTGAACACTCTAACCATCATGACTACTGTCCTTCTCGGAGAATGGCTTTGGCATTAAATAACCTACAAAAGTTGATATGCCATTAAACAAAGAAACCAAATCTAACCATCATGCCAATGTTCAGTATTATATGTATGTGTGTTTGTGTGCATTCATATATATATATATATATATATATATATATATATATATACACACACACACACAAGGTTTATTCAGTAAATCAAGCAATTTTTTTTTTTCTTTTTACAGAATTCTTTTCCATGAATGTAAACTATACATTATTTGGCTGCCCAGTTGGCTGGGGCTGTAAAATACATCGACTGCTTCTCTGCAGAAGGGAAAACCCTCCCCCAGTGAGTGTCCTGATTATGACACTAAATAATCTGATTGTGAGGCTTTAGTAATGCTGGATCTTTGGGGAATGCTGAGTACTCCTTTACTGCCATCACTCCCAGGTCCACTCAGGGCCATAGTTATAGCACCTGATAGGGTCCTAACCGGGCCATTGGACGAATGAGTAGAGTGTTCGCCAATGGTCAGGGAGATCAGGGTTCAATCCTTGGTCGAGTCATACCAAAGACTCAAAAAATGGTACTTGGTGCAGCCTTGCTTAGCACTCAGCATTACAAGGTACGGATCAAGAGTAAAATGGAGCAATCCCCTACACCTCAGTGTAGTAGCTATTGAAAAGGGTGCCTTCAGGTCACCCTCGACTAAGGTCACTAACTTTACTTACTATAGGGTCCTATCTGTAGGTCAAACAGAACTAAACTGTGTCCTTATGCTAAACTGAATTGTTTGAAATAGGACTGTTCTGACATTTAACTGTGTGTCAACCAAAAGACTATACTTATACTAAACTGAATTGTTTGAAATAGAATATAGGTTGATCAGATGGTTCTCATTGATTACGATGGAGAAAGAAGAGATGAATAATCATTTTAGTATAAAGATACTGAATTGGTGGAGTGTAAAACTATATTGAGACTTGGAAAAATTTACTCTACAAAAAGCATTTCCTTAAATTATGGAAAAATAAAAGCATAGTCGGCTTTGTTATTAAAAAAGAAAATGAACTCCCCTGAAACACCTCCTGATGGACACATTTGCTGACTGTGGAATATTCCAAGTGAATGGTTGCCTCTACCATGGTGCTTCCTGAATTCTTACAGAACACATCAGCAGTGGCAGTAAGAGACTGACTGTAAATCGTTAAAGATTGACTTTACACTTTTTCGTTCCCGATGTTCAGTAGGAAAATATCAGCTCAACTAATCCTACATCTGTGCGATTGCTGTAATCAATAATTTTAAACTTTGTCATTCATTTTCTATCTTCTCTTACGAAATCTTTTATCTGTGGGTTTGTGGGGAGGAGGAGAGACATGGGGGGGTCTCTCTCTCTCTCTCTCTCTCTCTCTCTGGGTTTCAGCCTCCTGTTTGTTGCTCTTATTTTGTTGCTTCTTTCTTTCTTTTTTTCTCTGATTTTGTTGTTTTTCTTTCTCTTTTTTTGTGATTGCTTTATTTCTCTCACCATCTCTTTTTTTAGAGTTTTACTTCTCTCTCTCTCTCTCTCCTCTGCTTTTACTTCTATCTCTCTGTCTCCTCTGCTTTTACTGCTCTCTCTCTCCTCTGCTTTTACTTCTCTCTCTTTCCTCTGCTTTTACTTCTCTCTCTTTCCTCTGCTTTTACTTCTCTCTCTTTCCTCTGCTTTTACTTCTCTCTCTTTCCTCTGCTTTTACTTCTCTCTCTTTCCTCTGCTTTTACTTCTCTCTCTTTCCTCTGCTTTTACTTCTCTCTCTTTCCTCTGCTTTTACTTCTCTCTCTTTCCTCTGCTCTTATTTTTCTCTCTCTTTTTCTGCTCTTATTTTTCTCTCTCTTTTTCTGCTTTTACTTGTCTCTCTCTTTTTCTGCTTTTACTTGTCTCTCTCTTTTTCTGCTTTTACTTGTCTCTCTCTTTTTCTGCTTTTACTTGTCTCTCTCTTTTTCTGCTTTTACTTGTCTCTCTCTTTTTCTGCTTTTACTTGTCTCTCTCTTTTTCTGCTTTTACTTGTCTCTCTCTTTTTCTGCTTTTACTTGTCTCTCTCTTTTTCTGCTTTTACTTGTCTCTCTCTTTTTCTGCTTTTACTTGTCTCTCTCTCTCTCTCTCTCTCTGCTTTTACTTGTCTCTCTCTCTCTCTGCTTTTACTTGTCTCTCTCTCTCTCTCTCTGCTTTTACTTTTCTCTATCTCTCTCTCTCTGCTTTTACTTTTCTCTATCTCTCTCTCTCTGCTTTTACTTTTCTCTATCTCTCTCTCTCTGCTTTTACTTTTCTCTATCTCTCTCTCTCTGCTTTTACTTTTCTCTATCTCTCTCTCTCTGCTTTTACTTTTCTCTATCTCTCTCTCTCTGCTTTTACTTTTCTCTATCTCTCTCTCTCTCTGCTTTTACTTTTCTCTATCTCTCTCTCTCTCTCTGCTTTTACTTTTCTCTATCTCTCTCTCTCTCTCTGCTTTTACTTTTCTCTATCTCTCTCTCTCTCTCTGCTTTTACTTTTCTCTATCTCTCTCTCTCTCTCTGCTTTTACTTTTCTCTATCTCTCTCTCTCTCTCTGCTTTTACTTTTCTCTATCTCTCTCTCTCTCTCTGCTTTTACTTTTCTCTATCTCTCTCTCTCTCTGCTTTTACTTTTCTCTATCTCTCTCTCTCTCTCTGCTTTTACTTTTCTCTATCTCTCTCTCTCTCTCTGCTTTTACTTTTCTCTATCTCTCTCTCTCTCTGCTTTTACTTTTCTCTATCTCTCTCTCTCTCTCTCTGCTTTTACTTTTCTCTATCTCTCTCTCTCTCTCTGCTTTTACTTTTCTCTATCTCTCTCTCTCTCTCTGCTTTTACTTTTCTCTATCTCTCTCTCTCTCTGCTTTTACTTTTCTCTATCTCTCTCTCTCTCTGCTTTTACTTTTCTCTATCTCTCTCTCTCTCTGCTTTTACTTTTCTCTATCTCTCTCTCTCTCTGCTTTTACTTTTCTCTATCTCTCTCTCTCTCTGCTTTTACTTTTCTCTATCTCTCTCTCTCTCTGCTTTTACTTTTCTCTATCTCTCTCTCTCTCTGCTTTTACTTTTCTCTATCTCTCTCTCTCTCTGCTTTTACTTTTCTCTCTCTCTCTCTCTCTGCTTTTACTTTTCTCTCTCTCTCTCTCTCTGCTTTTACTTTTCTCTCTCTCTCTCTCTCTCTCTCTCTCTCTGCTTTTACTTTTCTCTCTCTCTCTCTCTCTCTGCTTTTACTTTTCTCTCTCTCTCTCTGCTTTTACTTTTCTCTCTCTCTCTCTGCTTTTACTTTTCTCTCTCTCTCTCTGCTTTTACTTTTCTCTCTCTCTCTCTCTCTCTCTGCTTTTACTTTTCTCTCTCTCTCTCTCTCTCTCTCTCTGCTTTTACTTCTCTCTCTCTCTCTCTCTCTCTCTCTGCTTTTACTTTTCTCTCTCTCTCTCTCTCTGCTTTTACTTTTCTCTCTCTCTCTCTCTCTGCTTTTACTTTTCTCTCTCTCTCTCTCTCTCTCTCTCTGCTTTTACTTTTCTCTCTCTCTCTCCTTTTACTTGTCTCCTCGTCTCTCTCTCTCTTTCCTTTTACTTGTCTCCTTGTCTCTCACCTTCTTTCTCTCTCTTTTTCACTTTCACTATCTTTCCATGTATATATATATATATATATATATATATGGTTTTGCTCTCTCTCTCTCCTTTTCTATAATGTAATTTTTATCAAGCAATCCAAATGACAAGATTTTTTTTTTTTTTTTTCAACATTTTTCTCTTTCTTTTACATTCAAGCGAATTTGATCGCCAAAATTAAAACACACTAATGAACCTCCGCCCATCCACCATTTTGTGGAATTCTAAGAAAGCCATAACAAAGCCTCCATAAATATCTTAACTTACAGTGTATTTTCTTTTCTTTTTATGTTGTTGATTCACCTTGCATACAAATATCCAAAAATGTTACTTGAAATTTTTGCTTTAATGGAGTCAAACATTTTATGCCAGAAAGTTCTAGAAAGCTTCTCGTTTTAATTCTGAATTCAATCAAATTTTTTTTTTTTTGAATTTAGCTTTTCAATTATTCTGGAAAAAGGATCATATTTCAAAATGAGCTATGAGTCATCAGTGGCAGGTATATGTCCCCTGTCAAATGTAACTGATTTTGGAGATTTTCTTGTGAATCGTAGTGCTGCAGCCGCGGGACTGCATTGATCAGAGTGGCATTTTCTGTAGCAAATAGGTTTTTTATGAGGATACTAGTCCCGTGTTCGCTAATTTTGAATTCAGTTTTTCCTTGCCCAGACGGCTGGGTCTGTAGAATTCACCAACTGATTCTCTGCAGAGGAGTCAGACTTGTCAAACGAATGCCCTAGATATGACTCTAAATAATCTGATGGTGAGGTTCCGGTAATGCTGGATCTTTGGGGAATGCAGAGTACCCCTTCATTGCCATTGCTCCCAGGTCCACTCTGCCCTGAAGTGGTAGCACCTGATAGGGTCAAATAGAACTAAAATGTGTACTTATCCTAAACTGAATTGCTTGAAATAGAACTATTCTGACATTTAAACTACATACTTATGCTAAACTGAATTGTTTAAAATGGAACTATTTTTGTATGCTAAACTGAAATATTTGAAATAGAACTGTTTTCACATTTAACCAAGTGTAAACAAAAACTATATTTATACTAAACTGAATTGTTTGAAATAAAAATATTTTTGACGATTAAACTGTGTACTTGTGCTGAATTGTTTGAAATAGAATTGCTTATTTGTATAAAAACAGATTTGGCATTGAATAACCTACAAGAATTGATATGCCATAAAACTTGGACAAATGAAACCAATCAAATGTTTCTTCTTGATGGGTTAAGGAGTCGCTCGTGGCAAAATGATCACTCGAGTTCAAATCTTGGACGAGGCTATTTGCATTAGCCATAGCGTTTTGATAAAGTATGAATATAACCATTCTCTCTTCAGCTATGTAGGGAGAAGACCTTGTGATCCGGTGGCTAACCTACTAGTCTGCAACATTGTCGTATATATCTACTAATCCCTCTACCTGAGCAGGATGCGACGCTCGGTCAATATTTTAAAGGGAGTTTAACAGGTTTAAATTAAGAGTTTTCTTTATCCTAGACTGGAGCCCAGTTGTCTGGGGATGTAGAATACACCGACTGCATCTTTGGAGTAATGTTTGAGCTTTGAGGAATGCAGAGTTGCCATCATTGCCATCACTCCCTGGTCCACTCTGGCCCGAAGTGGTAGCACTTAATAGGTTCCTATGTATGGGTCGAATAAAACTGTTTGACATTTAAACTGAGTACAAACAAACGACTTATGCTAAACTGAATTGTTTAGCTGTGTGTAAACAAATGACAGCTGTTCCATTGAATTGTTAGTAACAAATGATATATATAAAGGATTTGGCATTAAATAACCGACAATGGTTGATATGCCATAAAACCAAGCTAATTTTTTCCTAGACCTGTTGCCATACATAATCTAAATAGCCCAGTCTGTCTTATTTTACTCATAGATAGATAGACAAACAGTAAAGAGTTGGATTAATACCTTCCCCAAGAGGATTAGCGCTATGTGAATCGCAAACAGCTTCGTTCAGGGTTTGAGCTCGTGTTGTCCTGTCCATTTCTGAAGACGGTAACCATTACATTACTGGCACCTCTGCAAACAAAGGAGTAGTCCTATTATGTTTTCTTTCGGATTAACATCCTTAGGAAATAAATGTGAACTCCTTATCCTCCAAGCTCTGGTTTAAATCATGTCTCTACTACCCATAAATGTAGATGGCTTTGGTATTAAATAACCCACAAAAGTCGTAAATCAAACTCTCTAGCTATGGATTCTTTAACTTTGGTATAACAACTGCTATTGGAAAAGGAAAACAGTACCAGTTGTTTTGGAGCTGTACAATCAAACTAAGAGTGAACGCTTACCTTAAAGATGAGAAAGCTCAGTGAACTCTACCATTTATTAGTAACTGTGGTGAGAAAAAAGAAATGGATTTATGGCTTTCCCAAGGGGATTAATGTAAATAGAAACACAAACAGCCTCATCAAGGATTTGAACTTGGCATGCTGAATTCATTTTCTAGATCAATAATCAGCATACCACTGGAATCTCCACTTAGAAAAGATACATTCATATCATAATTATTTGATCTCTGTATGTTTGTTACTATAACACTCCAAAATGCCACATCATTATCCAGTTACATCCACTTTCAGATGTCTTCTGATGAGTATGAAACCTGTTTCTTACTGCTACCGTTTAGTAATAGCATATATCATTATTGGCAATGAGGTCCAATTATCTAATAAAGCCATATCTATTTGCTTATTGCTCCGTAGACTCAAACAAATCTTTATGAAGATGATTCAGAGATCAGTAGATATCCTTTCTAAAGAGGAATATGCCTCACAGTTCATAGTGTTATGTATCGACTTATTGTTCTTAAATAGATAATCAAGTTCTGCTTTTAAGCTGTTTTAATCCATAGTTTTCCCGTCCCATTCTGAAATTTTGTGTTAAGTGTCTAAGCCTGTTCTCATGGGCAAACTTGCTGAGAGGTACACTATTTTTGTTTGAAGACTTTTTGAAACAGTGTTTATTATTTTCGTCTAGATGGTAACTATATAAGGATACTGCATACTGTGAGAAACAAATCCTTGAAGCAGCATCCCACAAAACGGCGTCTGTACGGTCACTTAGCTCCCATCCTACAAACGATCCAAATAAATCTCTGGAATTAGAAGCTCACTATCAGATCTAGCTTTGTGCCATGTCCAGGACACCTCTTGGGGGGGGGCACTGCATATTCTATAGTGTGGCGGAATGAAGGTGAATACGATTCTAGATTGCAATACGATTAGAGATTGCTTTCCAGATTGTCTTTCTCTAAGACTGGTTGTCTACCAAGGCTAGAGATCGCTGCCTTCTTTTGTTATATTTTGACCTTCGACCCGGCCCAAAAATGCTATTCCAAGGTGATACACCGGAAGGAAGTGACACATTCCAATGGCCAGTAATCGAAAGAGATCGCGTGGGCGGATTAAGGCTTATGATATGGGACAAGGTGAAGGTCCCATTGTGCCACTACAGTGATGCACCAGAAGAGAGTAACCTCTGAACTGCATGACAGTTATTTCCGCTTGATGACGATTAAACATTCGATTTCAAAGATCCAGTGGGCGATCGTGTGGGCGTTGAATTATTATATAATTGAGTTGAGTTGGGTGCCAAAGCAGTTGCCAGTAGAATTCCAGACAGCTAGAGACCAGATGTGGTAGGGAAAGCCACACCCGACCGAGGGGGCCCTCGGAAAACCCCCGATGGAGTTGACCCCAACATCAGAAGAACAAGAAAGACACAACGTGACGGTCATAACAGTGGGGTCAAAATATGAAGTTTATGTTCGGTCTCCAGCACCCTCTCACATGCAAACCCTTGAACAACCCTTTCGAACCCTTGTAATAAAGTGAGAGGTAAAATGTTGTTAAAGAAGTCTTCCTGCTTCCTTTCTTCCTGCCTCTTTCTGCGTGCGTCTGTCTCTATTATTGAGTCGTTATGATACGGCAAATGAGTATATATATGTATGCAACACTTTTCTATATTATTCATTGCTGGTGGTGGACCGAGGTGGATTCATGCCTTTCTTAATAGTATAAACGTGAATGCAGAATGGCTTAGCCTGGAATTTGGACTTTACATACTAATTCTGTTTTTATGTAACCTCCATAAAAAAAAAAAAAAATTGATACCTGTGAAAATAGTGGCATTGAATGCCTGTAAATTAGTAACTTCTATACAGTCCCACCCACTCTCAGGTATGGTAAAAAAAACGAAAAATATTTGAGTAAAAATGAGGTCATTGTTCATAAGGTTATTTAGCGCAGATTTGTTCCTTTTACTTATAATTTCAAGATATGCCGAAATCAGTACTTCGTTTTTTCATTTTTTTTTGTTTTTTTGTCATCTTTATCCTGTGTTGTTGACGCCTAGTACCATACCATCAATCTTCGCTAAAATTGACAGAATATATTCAGGTAAATGACAGGCTTTGTTTTATTAAATATATGTTTATTAAAACTTGTCATTTTTTTTCTTCTTTGCATACATAATAGACTGGAGGCAGTTTTTAAGTTTCTAATCTGTATACATATTTTTTCACATAAAGTGTCTTCATTACCTAGCCATGATTTAAATTCTGTATCCTTCATTAACCTTTTTAATTTCAGGTTGGGTGAGTATCCGTGGCGTAGTAGCTAACGTGTTGGACTGCGACATCGTAGTAAGCAAGTTCGATCTCCAGTCGCTCTATTACATTCATTTTCGGTTGGATGGTTCTATTTTATGGCACATCAACCCTTGTAGGTTATTTAATGCCATATCCTTTTTATGCATATATATTAATTATATATGATTTGTAAGTAACTTTATTTTTAAACAAGCCATAGCTGTGCAGACTTAAATGGTTTCAAGTATTCCAATTCAACACTAGTAATTCAACGTAAATGGTTTTAAATCTTGTAAATGATTAGATATTTCTATTGAATCCATAGATGGGACCCTAACAGGTACTACCACTCCAGGTTAGACTGTACCTGGGAGTAATGGTAATGAAGAAGTACTCTACATTCTCCAAAACTCGAGCCTCACCATCAGATGCAGTTAAATGTCATATCTAGGACACTCTTTAGGTGAGTGGGGGAACTTACCCCTTTGCAGAGTGTAGAACAACAATAACACATACCTCTGTAAAGCGTCCAGCTGGCAAACAAAATAAAGCAGGTCGTAGCTCAGTGCCGTCCTCCTTACAATGCTAAACTGAAGCTGGTTTATGTAATAAAATACTTTGACTTACTTACAAGCGACCTATGACGATCTATGCAATGGAATAGTCCACTTGTGCACAATGGGATGCCCCAAGGCACCATAAATAGCTCTCGTTCCTCAATCGGGAATTGAGTCTCCTGTCTTCACGACTGATCGCTCTTTGCTAACGCTATTAATTACTCTCGGCTATCGCAACTAATTGCCCTACGCAACCTGACAAATTCTCCACAGAAGTACAGTCGGAGTTTCTACAGCCTCAGCCGACTGGGCTATATACTTACAGACTAATAGTCTGAGGAAAGACATGAACTCTATTATCCTCCAAGCTATGAGTTTAATTAGTACCACTACTGTTTTTTTTTTTTTTTTTTTTTTTTTTACAAGGATGGCTTTAGTATTAACCCATAGTTGATATGCCATTAAAAAAAAGAAAACCGAACCAAGTTAGAATGACCTCTGTGTTTAATCAATGCCCGTGTGTACTAATCAGCAAAATTACCTACCGCCATCTTGCTTTGTTGTTGAAATTGAAGTTTCATTTTCGTTCTAAATTTAGATATATACTTCGACTCGCTGATGATGTGACATGCTTATCATATGCAAATCAATTATCTCAACCTTTTTGACAAGGAGACTGTGTGTGTGTGTAGCATAGTAGAAATAAAAGGTGTGTAGTACGTCATATAAAAATGTGGAATATTCAGGAAAGTATCCCTCTATCAAAACAAAAGAAGTTCAGTTCGAAAATATAAAATGTTATGCTTCATATGTGAGGCATTTATGCAATAAAAACTGGACAAATAAGATAGAACGAAAAGGAATTCCTCATAGAGTTGTGGCTAACTTGCTGAACTATGATATCTTAGTAAGCAAGTTCAAATTCCAGTCACGCTATTTCCATTTACTTTGGGACTAATGCTC